>JAATLQ010032499.1:0-62294 GCA_013421005.1 Heliconius erato x Heliconius himera
CTGCGGCCCGACTTCTAGATTAATCTAGAAGCTGGTATAATTTAGTAATGGCGTTAATTTATTACCAACTTGATTGCGGGATAAACGATCTATTAAAAGTTTGCCTATACAGTGGATTTATTCACCGTTTTTGTTGAATCCGGTCTAAGTTATGCGGTGCTATTCAAATAATATATAGTGCAACAGCAAAGCATAATAAATAAACTTTTTTAATTTAACTTAACGTTTATATATAGCTGTGTTAGATTAAGTGAGCTATTGAGGCCGTCGTGGCGCAGGGACACAAGAGGGTGACTGTAACGCGACCGTTGGGGGTTGGATTCCCACCCGAGGGAATGAATTATTATCTATATATTAATATTTTTAGTCCTAAAATAAAGTCCGGGACATCGTATATCTCTCTTATTTTTTATAAATAAGGCACTTTTGGGACAAGAAATAATTAAAAATTGCAAGGTTATATTCTCATCCTTCTCTGTTTTTTATTTGACAAAGATATTGAAACTTACTAGCGAAAGTTATTCCTTCATCAAAAATATTTTATGAAGATAAGCTTTGGCTTTTATAGCATGTCATTTGGACGTATACTTTTGGAGAAAATGTAAAATTAAAAGAATTCAACGCTTTGTTTACGACCGCAAGCCGAACAGCATTCGAGGCTCGAGTCCCGCGAGGGGCGCCATTGCCGCCGATGACATCCTCTCCAGCAGCTACGTACTGGTTGTACTTTCTCAGAATTATGATAGATGAGATGATTGTATAAATTATATAATCAATTTGTTTGGCAAATGCAACTTAATAAAATATTATAGGTGGTATGCGGGCGAAGCCGTGAATGAGCCGTTAGTTTGTTTAATATTTATAATCTAGTCAGACCTACTCTTAATTCTTATATTTACATTATCAATTGTTTATTCAATCTCTTTTCTAGGTTTACGAGGAAAAGCAGGGGGAACCTGGGAACCTAATGTTAAGACACTCCATTTCCAGTAAGACACTGCCGTTTTCCATTTTCCGCCCAATTCTGGAGGCATTACATGTGAGTCGCGGAACTTGATTCCACGTTTTGCCTCGTTACCAGAGAGGGGCATAAAAGTATTAAATATTGCATTTCCTCGAGTGGCAATCGAACCCACAACCGGGCGCGTGTATAGTCGCACGCTTGTGCCTCTGCGCCACGACTGGCCTTTAATCTTTTATCTTTCCTTATTTATTCTATACAATTTAATTAAAATATAAATACTTTATTATTATATTTGATATAAAGTATACAAGCGTAGGTCATTATTTCTCAAAACATGTTGTTATTTAGAAAATATCTTGTTAAAGTCTAACATGTCGGCATGGCCGGACATCGTACGCATAATGATGTATGCTGACATTATTAAAGTGTATCATAATAAGCGAGATGAAAGAATATCTGGCGTACAACGGTCGGAAAAGTTATGTTTTTACTTTAAATATTTATGAATATGCCAAAGTGGTCCTAAATATATGTAATGTCCGTAAGCCTCCATCCTGAATTTTGCGGAAAGTGGAGAGTGGAGTAGTCTTAATGCTTAATACTAGGCTCTCTCCGCTACCCTCCTAAATGGTATATGTATATGTATGTACAAAAACGAAACCTCATTTCATTACAAATGATTCGGTTTTAATATTTTTTACAATTTGCGTTATATTTCAAAAAAGTAACATTAAATTCTATTATGAAGAAACGAAGTATACAACAGCATATAAGTTTTCTGTGAAATTGCATAAATAATGAGAGCAAAGTTATGAAACTATTTCCTCATTTTAAAATATTTATAATATTATGAAGAAAGTGGCTGACAAATGAAATACAAATTGAAACCTTTTGGTCCAGTTGTAGAGTGGACATGTGAGGTCGACCGACCTTAACTTAAACTAAGTATATGTTAAACGAGCGCTTCAGGGTGGGGTATCTCAAATTTCAACCTATTTATTTGCCATAGGTTATTTCTAAGTATATTGAGTAAAATAAAAACGTTAATGAATATAATTATAATGAATATATTCTTTGACTCATTCACCCTGCGCAATGTGGCTTCTGTCTGTCAGTATCTGACTGTAAGGCCGATGATTGTGGGTTCGTTTGTCACTCGAGGGAATTAATTATTTTCATATCCTCTATCTATAAAAGCCAAAGATTACTTTCATAAAATTTCCTTGATGATGGAATAACTTTCACTAGTAAATTTCAATATCTTCGTCAAATAAAAAACGGTAAAACATGATATACGTTGGAATTTTCAAGAATTTTTTATCATAAAATGCCTATTGTGACTTATTTATAAAAAATAAATTTACGTTGTCACGTACTTTACTTTAGAACTAATGAAATTAAATGTTGTAGTACAATGTACCTACTTACATATATTCAATTTCAAGTCAAACATAACTTACATATATTGAATTTAAAAAAAAAAACATATATTCAACTATTTCTTCAGCGCACGCGCTTAAAGCTATTCGACGATGTTCATTATCATTGTTATTTCGTTATTTAAAGCTAACTAAGAATTAAACTCTCATATTATATAGCCTATAGCAGTCCTGGAAAATGCATCTTTCATACAAAAGAAAAAAAATATAAATCCGACTAGTAGTTCTAGAGATTTTTGCGTTTAAACAAACAAACAAACTCTTCCGCTTTATTATATTAGTATAGATATCTTCTGTTAGCAAACTCATGTAAAAGAGGGTAGATGTAGGTGAAAAAGTCTATAAAAGGAATAGAATTGTGTCAATAGAGGGCAATTGCTTGTAAGCAACGGCCTCTATTGAAAGGTAACTGGTGTGAAGTATTGTTATTGGCTGATACATATCACTTATTGTAATTTCGTAAAATCTCTTTGTAAATTGTAAATATGTCAATTTTAACTTTAAAGCATACCGAATATGTGGCAAAATATTGACAGTGTCATATAAATAACGCGTCCCCCTTTCTTGTTGCTTATTTCCTGTATTGCAAAGTTATATTTTAGCAAAGCAAGAAATTATTTTTTTTGCTTGTTGATGAAAAAGTTTTCTTGCTACGCTGAAAACATTTCTTTTTGCCTATCCTGCTGTGAACGGGATACAGCAGAGTAGGCAGAGGAAGGGGGAAAAGAACTTTAATAAATTTTACCTAATAGTTCCATAGTTACATAGTTAGGGTCGTGGACGGCGGTAATCACTTACCATCAGGTGACCCGCAGGCTCGTTTGCCTTTTCCTTTTCCATAAAAAAAAAGTTAAAATATTTTAACCGCAAATACGAATATTTCAATAATTAGAATTTAAGTACTGTATATTTATAATTGAAATAAATCATATTCTGTTCGAGACTATCATTATAAAAAAAAGAAATCATATGTATTTGAGACCGTGGTGGCGCAGCGGTACAATATCTGATTGTAAACGCAACGGTTATTTATTCTCTCGAGTGAGAATTGAACAATCTGGAGAATGAATAAGTTTAATTTGTGAGGCTAAAAATAATAGTCCTTGTGATGAACTGACGATTGAGGAGTGGTGACCTCATAGACCTCAGTCCTCCAGAGGGGAATTGTAACATATCTCTCGCATTGATCTTCCCTTCATTGTAATATCTGTAATAAGAGGAAATCCGTTAATGAGGTCTTTGCAATGGTGTAGCCGGTGCACGCCTCTCGACACCCTGAGCTGACCTTGTGGGGATCTATTTAGTGGGAAGCGAGTCATCGTCCGCCAACTATTCAATTTAAGACTAACATGACTTACGTTAGTTTCCTTCAATAGACAATCAGCAAGTCCATCGGAGCTCCATTCCATAGTCCCAACTATCTAATTTGAACGGGGTTTAGGTTTCCATATTTTCTATTGTGTCTACGTATCATCCGGTATAATCTCTGCATGACTGTGGTAACTTAGTGATGGATCATAGTCACAGTAAGACATTTTTATATTCTCTAATGGATCTCTATATGTTTGATCTGTGTGCCTACGTAAGCAAGAAAAGGAAAAAAAACATAATAATAAAATATATATAGCTAAAAATATTTAAAATTCGCCATTAAAACTTCACCGAATCTAGGTGAGGTTAAGAAGTAAATTGTCTCCAACTTTTCTAGTTAGAGTTTTTGCGGTGGGAGTTTCTTATTTTATTTCTCTCAAATTTTATTGATGAAATTAATTTCATACAGGGCACAGTTTGTTTTAATTATTTTTCAATAAATTAGTAGTAGTTAGAATTTAAAAATAAGCGTAGAAAAAAAATATATTTTGTATTCATAATTTATAATAATTTCTAAAAAGGCAACTAACACTGATAATAAATAAATGCGTCTGTTTTTCTTATAGTATAATAGGGGGCTTCGGCCTTTTTTTTAACGTGAGGAAATCCTATTACGGATACCGGCCCGAGTGGAGACTCGAGTGGGCTATGTGGGCTTCGCGGACTGGCAGATGTAGGCCGTCCGAATACCCACTAAAACCTCACGGTGCTCCTCCTCGACCGTCCCTGGCCGCGAAACACGGGGACAACAGTCTTCCGCGAAGGGGGCTTCGTCCCCTGCTCGCTTCGCTCATCAACCACCCAATGATCAAAAAATAACATAATTTCATGAAATTTCATTTTTTTTTAGAGTAAAAACTTGATAATCTATATTAAGTAATATTATAAATTTTAAAATGATGTTTTGTTGAACAAATGAATATTCATATATAGAGGCCAGCCGCGGCGTAGCGGCGCACAAAGTGTGACTGTAAACGCGACTGGTTGTGGATTCAATCCACACTCGAGGAAATAAAATATTTATTAAAATGTATATTTTCACTTTCTTCACTCTGGTGCCGAGGCATAGCGCGCCATTCCACACACAATGCTTCCAGAATTCGGTGGACGATGGGGAACGGAGTGTCTTAACACTAGGTTCCACCTGCCTATCTTGCTGTGTGCGGGATACAGCGTGAAGCTGATTTAATTTATGTTGATATCAATATAAATGTGTTTTTACAAGTGCATACAGTTATTTACACGATACCAAAACACAATTAAACTATTTTAACATTTTGGTCTGTTTGTCTTTTTGTTTATTATGGGACTAATACTGAAAGATTGAGGGGGTTGTGGAACAATAAAGGTCATTTTAATACAATAAAAAAGTTATATCAATTAAAAGTATGTTGTTTGACAAAATTGCTACTTTCTAAAAGAGTTATCTTATACAACTGCTTTTTAAATTAGTTAAGTCTTTAGTTTTCAATTTTTTTTTATTTAATATTGTTTGTAAATTATTATTTGATAATGGCAATAAAACTCTAGATCGTATGATTATAAAATAGACCGAGATTTAGGAGGTTAATTGATACCCTTTCAAGCAGCCACTTTATTTATGTAGAAAAAAACTACGTTTACAGTTTGTACGCAGTTATGCTTTACCTAGGCAGATGTGAAATAACTATTTTTTTTTCTATTAAATATGATATATCAAATTAATTCCAAAAACAGTTAAATTACGATTTATTTAATGCATAACCAAACTAAATTAATTAACTCATATTTAAGGTTCTTTATACCTCTAAAGGAAAAAAATGGAACCCTTATAGCATCACTTTGTTGTCCATCTTAATTGAAATTGCATTGAGACAGCGATTTTAAATTAATATCAGATATTCAGGTTTACAGTTCCGTGGAGCACAGAAATGAATCTTCTAATACAACGCAATTAAAAAATATGAGCAATTGCGTATGGACGTTATGAAATTTAGGACGAAGTAAGATCTTACAATATAAATAAAGGAAAGTCCAAAAAGTAAAAATTTATAGATATTTTATAGAAAAAATAATTACAAACTTATATTTGAAGTTATTTTCATAAAATATAAGATCATATGTCCGCAAACTTAAGTTTGGTAACTTTATTCGCCGCATCGTCAAAATCTATAAGATATTTCCCAATCACAATGCTGAAATTGACACAGAAGCCTCGGTGGGCGAGTCCGGCTCGCTCTTAGCATTCGCGCGCTTTTTTAAGCATTCGTGTATTTATAAAAAATACATTTTGTTGAAATGCAACTTAACGGAACATGTTAATTCCGAAAGTTTCGTTGTAAATATTACATTTATATAATTCAGTTCAGTTCTTCAATTATGGCGTGAAGAACGTGCCAATTGAGCACAATATAACTTCGACAATATTATATTTATTACGTATAACGTAAAATACGTCAAATAGGAAAAAAGTAAGTCAGAGGCTAGTCGTGACGCAGGAGCGCAAAGTGTGACTATTAAATTGACTGTTTGTGGGTTCGATCCCAACTCGAGAAAAGGAAGGAGAAATTAAAAATTTAATTAAATTTATATTTCCATTTCTTCGCTCTGGTGTCGAGGCAAAGCGCGGCGTTGAGTTCCGCGACTCAACGAAATCGGCTGAAAGTGGGTAACACTAAGTTCCCTCTGCCCACCTTGCTGTGTGCAGGATTACAGTGTGAAGCTATTTTTTTTTTAGGAAATAAGTAGAATAAATACGAATATTTGTAGCGTGTAACATTTTTTCTTTTCAGAATATGTAGACGTGAGAACTGATGCGGACACGTATTCCATTTTAGCGGCGGCTCAGGCCGAGATTTAGGCTGGTTTTTGGCCATTACTGCGTGAATTTTGCAGGATCGCCTGCAGGCGACGCTATTGATTAGTCACCGGCGTTCGGTGGCCATCATTCATTCATAGTCCACACGTCACTCAGGGCTCGCACCGTTTTTCGTCTGTTTTCACCATTTTTTCTGCCACAGCTCCCAGTGCATATTTGATGGTGGCCGTCAGGAAGGAAGCACGGCTGCGTAATTGGTCCTGCCGGATATATAGATTCTCACAAAGCTCGCGGCTTTTGGCATCGGAAGCCGGTTAATGAGTTCTATTGAAATATCTGTATACGAGCGCAATCTCTGTGCAAGTTGTATGCAAGATTTGCTGGGATTGATGTTTTAAACAAAAAAAAACTGACTACGGAGATACGTCAAAAATGGAATCGGCTGGAACCATTCTGGTGAATTTATTGTGACAAATACTTTTTACGGTACGATGATTTCCCCAACGATACACGTACAATGAGTTAATCCAATTGTAGTCACTACGTCCAAAACTCGTGTTCAATACGCGTAAAGTGCACTCGAATGTACATTTTCACACAAACTTGTCATATTTTAAAATCATATTATTTGTTGGACATCTATCCTTATTATATATTTATTTTTTTACTATTGTCGTTTTAATAATCTCTCTCTCTATCTCTTTTGAGCAAATCTAAATTTTAATGAAATAAAGTTGAGACAAGTAAAGATTTGGTAAAAAGTTATTTTATTTAGAAAACGTATAAAAATTTGGACGTAGCGGGACTCGGAGAACTAAACCATACGTTAAGCCATACGTGAAATCTGTCTCGCTACGTTCAAATTTTTATGTTTTCTAAATAAGTATGTATCTTTTCTAAGTGTGGAATAACACTTTAAAAAGTTATTTTGTAGCTATTAGAGACAAATTGCAAATTTTAATAAACATTTCAAAATAAGCAAATTCTTTCTCTAACATCAAGTGAGTGAAATGTATTCTTTATTGCGTTCGTTTACCGCCCAAGCAAACATCCTTAATACTTTGCAAAATGAAGTATTCAATTTAAAGCGTAATTTCATTAAGCATTTTCTTTTGCGTCAAGACGAAGAACATCGAAATATTTTTGAATACTAATTAAACAACTCCGCCACTAATTTTGCCATGAGGAGGAAAAAAGACATTGAAAAGGCTTGTTTACATAATCATTCAATTTGCAATTTTAAACAGTAACCATCTGGTTTCTTCTCTTTTAACTTAATGCAATGAAATCATATTTTTTCATAAAGCATTACTGTAACTCAGCATTAAATTACAATAAAATTATTTGTGTTTCATTAAATAAGTTAAAACAATTTAGTCGCTCGTAATGGGCAGAAAGTGAAGTCTCACATGACGACATTGTTAAAGGGATATTTAATACTGTTCGAAGTTACTTATGTTAAAAATTTTATCTGTTGTTATTTTTAATATAATGTGTATTTTTTGTATAACTTAAAAAGTTTTTATTTTGTATAATCTTTTAATCTATTTTTTATGTAATATGTAATTTTGTTTTTTTTTTTAATTAGTATCAAGAACACATTATAAAATCATGTTTCCACGTACGTGACAGCAAAATACTTTATTATATTGTTTAAGTCCATAGCAATCATATGGCTATGAAGTGTATGTTATTTCCTTGAAGTGATTGAAATCACAATTTTTATTTATTTCATAATTATAGTATTCATACAAATTGCAATGAAATTAAAATAAAAAAAACTACATACATTTAAAAGTGTTTTCATATAATAATAGACGATATATTGAACATTTCTGAAAAAAGAAAACACTATAAAAACAAAATAATAAAGATTTTTGAAAAATATTAAAGGTAAGAAGTAAAACGATCAGATTAATTTACAAAATTTAATTTCTTCTCCTGTCCCCATATCTTAGGCTATAAGGATGTAATGTTTTACTTTTTGAGTAACGGTAACACCACAATTGTTATTTACTAAAAACTGTCAGACGCCTTTGAAAACTGGACCGCTTTCGACAGAAAATATTAATTACTTAATTGATACAATTATTTATTTATAAACTACGGATATGGATACGTATCTAACATTTTATGACGACGAATTTAGCAAGAAAAAAAGACATTCTTTTAAATAAAAAAATTATCAAATCAGAATACGTCGATGTGTTGCTAATTTTCCTTACCAATTAAATTTATTTATAATAAATATGTACTTTTTATAAATTATATATATTTATTGATATAAAATAGAAAAGAGTTTTTAGTTCCGAAGATACAAAATCAACTAAAGATTGCGGGCCAAAGTATTTCAAATCGTCTGAACACTGCCTAGTAATGAAATACACGGATAGATGGCAAGATTCACTAAACGCTAACATTTTTTTTTAATTGAACGTCATACAATCATTTAAAATATATAATTACACTACTATGATAATAATTAAAGATATTTTGTATTAATATCGATAATTAATTTGCATTTAAATATGTCGTTACATATTATAACATTGATATTTATGGAAGATAATTTAAAAAATGGAAAAATCGCCTTACCTAATTTATTAAGGAAAGGAATGTTAGCGTTTAAGATTACTTACATATTCTTATCGGTTTCTAGATTACGTTACAGTAACTGCAATTTGCAATAAATCGTTGTTTTTTGGTTTAAATTAATAATTCATTTCGGGTTAAATAGTTTCAAATTTATTTAAAAAATAAAGTTTAATCAGTATACCATTTGTGAAATCAAATAAGTATATTCCATTGGAGTAAACGTATTTTTAAGAAGAAAGCAAATGTTGAAGTAAACAATCATAATCTAGAACCCGACAGTTTGTGTACATACATTTAATTCATTATAATCATATGATAGAACATGTAGAGTATATACATAGACATAATTAGCCAGAGTTAAAACTTCGAAGACGTTGGCATCAAAATTATTGCTAAGATTGCGCCTAAACTTTAGGTACAAGTGTCTACTTACTTTAAGTATTTAGGCTAATATATACAAGTCAACTGATCATCAAACGGGCTATCAGAAGATAAGTAACAGCTCGTCCATTATAAACGAAATAACAATTAATCGAGATATTTACAAAGTTTGCAAATCACAGAGCATGCGTGCTAAAAATTTTGTAGAATTAAATAACGTTATATCATAATAGGTACATATTGGCAAGAATTTGTAGTTATTTGTTGTCAGAATTTGTATCAAAATACATGAGATATAGTACAGAAGCGAGAGTACACTACAATTTTGTAGTTTTTCTGTCTTTCATACAAATTTATTTATATGTATTTGTGTGATTTGCATTTTCATAAAGTAAAAATGTATAAAATTTGTTCTAGATTTGATCCTTGTTAATGATTGACGTTGTGTTTGAAATATAAAAACTGCCAGTCAAATGATAAGAGTATTTCATATTAAATAATAGAATATCAGTTAAAAATACACGAAGTTGACGTAGACTTCGTGATCATAATAAGTGCTCTAATGGGGAAAAAATTGATAGAATCCCTGTCCCACTATACTATTTCGTTTGCCACTTAATTATTCTTTGTAAGGAGCTCTAACATTACTTTATTAAATCTCGTAATTGATTAAGATATGCAATTTAAGTTTCTCATTTACATTTTCATTATCACTTCATAAATAGAAAACGCACTTGTGTTTAACACATCTCATTCACATTAACTCTTTAAAGTATTCAGAATTGTAAGGAAATTTACATAGCAGCGAGTAAATTTTACATAAATTGCCATTTTCACAACCGAAATTAAATATTTAGTGGGTACAACAGCCAGCGTAGTCGTACGGCGCGTTGTATAGAACTATAGTATTTATTAGGACGCGCCGCCGCGCCGCCTGTAGGCGTATAGCGGCGCGCGGGTACGCTGCGGTGGCGGGTGTACCGGAATAACACAACAAGGGCTCGCGAATTATTACTGACCGCACATTCGTGGAGACTAATTAAGTAGGTTTGCCGCGAGTAATAATTTACAGCCGGTGATTAGTTCGATAGTCTGTCGCACAACACTGTCACTCTGAGTCATCGTCACTGGAGGTCTGGGCGCGCGGCTTGGGGGTCGTCGTCAGGTCCAGCGCGGGCTCCGACGCGGGGGCGCGTGGCGGCCCCACCGGTGCCAGCGATCGGATGTACGATGTCACGCTGCTGGCCTCGGGCTCCGGCAAGGAATACGGTGGAGTCCAGCATCCAGCCATTGTTCGCTCAGACTTCACTCCCGCAGTGCTCAAATACGAACACGCCATCATCTGTAAAAATACAAATTGAATTGTTAATTGGAAAACTGAATAAAAAAATAAATTAGTACAATATTACAATTCTGAGTTATTTATCCCACACGTAACAGGATAAACAGAGGGAACCTAGGTACCTAATGATAAGACACTCCGTTTTCCATTAAGACATTTCCGTTCTCCACAAGGGAACTCCACTCCACTGCCTAAAAAGGCATTGAGTGTTGAGTTGCGCAATTCAACACCGCGCATTATTGTTACCAGAGCGAAGAAATGAACCTGTGAAACATTTCATTCCCCAAGTAGGAATCGAACCAACAACCGTCGCATTAAGAGTCGCACTTCTGCCCCTGCGCTATGACACAGGCCTCGCAATCAATTCAATTTTATAATATACATTATAATATTACAATTTTTCAAAGCAATCGCGCATAAGAAAATGTGAATGTACATATATTGTGAATGTAATCACTGGTAGAGTAGATTGAAGTAAAACAGAGCTTACATAAATAATGAAATATGTAGGCAGTATTATGAGATGAGAGGCCTAAAGAATTCGCGAGTGGCGCCGGGCTCTCTAATCACGCTAATGGCCAATGCGCAGCGCCCCCTCCCTCTCCTCTCCAGGAGGCTTTCAGGCTAATGTGGAGTGGGCGCAGGAGCAAGCCGTTTAGTGTTAAGTCACATAACACGGCCCACGGGTAGTAGCTACGAGTACACCGCCGCTACGATCTCGCTACAGCTTTCTTACACACATTATTACATGTACAGAGTATTCAGACTCAGTACTATTGCATTTTTATGTTAAATCATTTGGATCACCAATACTTAAAATAATTGTTTAAGTTATTTTTTGTTATATTAAAAGAAAATATGATTTAAATGCTTCAATTATTTATTATATTATTATATAGAGTTTCGTTGTAAGTGAATAAACTATATACATACTCAAAGCATTTAAATCTTAAACTACTATAAATGAGTTGGCCTGTTATCATAAATAATTGAGGCAATTTAAAATTGATCCTGCTCAATTATTGTGTATACGCTGAGTAATCATTTTAAATTGTTATAAATAATTATGATTTACTTTAGGTGGTGATCTTTAATATTTTAATTCCATAAATAGCCATCACATTATAATGTATTAAAACAGTATTAACAACGTCTCTTAGATTCTGTCATGCACGTGCAAAATCGCGAAAAGTAAAAACTACTTAATTTCTTACTAAAAACTTTTTATTACTATTGTTTTCCACAAAACTGATTTTGTGTCTCAAAGAAATCATAAATACACCATTTAGCCGGTTATATATCGTTGGCGTTGCAGCTGTTGGCGTCCATTTTTCACACATGTCCTGTAAAATTGATTATACAGAGGAACAAGCTACCGTTGTAAGTCGCCGTAGTTTCCACCTACGTCACCTAAATTTTAAAGTCAAAGGAATCTATACGCTTTTTGATAACCTTGTAAGAAGATTTTTATATTTCAATTACTATATATTGGCTAGAATATATTTTTGATTGAAACGCAGATTGGTTTTGTACTATAATAACACTTTCATAGTTAATGCTGCGAACAAAGGTCTCTACACAATTGGCAATAGTTCGCGGAAACAGCTGCGCGCTTATACGGAGTGTTCTAACAATGATATTGTAACTTTAATATTTATTGCACTTGATGAACTCTATGCAAGTTAGTGCAAGTATGTAATATAGTCTACGTATTCAGAACCAAGATTATTCTTCTACTATACATATCCACTATAATATAGAGCGGGTTAAAAAGAGGCACGTCTATAATATTAGTTTGGAAGAACGTCGTGCCTTCAAAACAATATGTACGGTTTAATTAACTTGGCGCCATTGTGCCCACGCTAAAGTGTATGCTGCATAATTAAACCCTTCACGTAAACGCTTTAGTTAATATGTTTAAGCGTCGGTATTGCTTTAGGAGACCTAAACTCTCCTATGAGAATAAACAAACGCCGGAGGCGGCGCGCTGGACGGACTCATAATACAAATGAATTAGGCGCTGTCCCCCGGCCGCGCTCGTCTCCGCCCGCGGGGGGTCGGGGGCAGGTCACGTTTAAAATATAATTAGGCCCTCGGCAATCGTTTCGCCATCGACGCAGGTGGCTCGGTCCGGGCGGCTAGGTAAATTATATACTCGTACAAGGTTCCCAATAACGCATGGTTGCGGAAATCACGCCGCTTATTGCCTAATAATAGCATCGACCACTAGGATCGGGCAGCTGATTAATAACGTTACAACGCAGGTTAAAAGTGTACCGGAAGCGAGTGGCGTGTGATTGATAAACAAGTAGACGGGGGTCGATATCGCACGTGTAACGCGATATTAATTATCGGTAAGACACGGCCGGTAATAAATCACGGTACCACCACCACCGCCACCACCACCACCACCACCGTCGGTACTTTCGGCGGTAATGAATTCAAACGGGCCGCGATAATTGCGTACATAATCACTGGCGGACGGGGTCTAATTTATCACTGTCGGATTATGAATTAGGAATGGTGGTAATTAAACATGCATAATATTTGTGGAGGCGACGTATTGTCGTGGTCGAAGCGCCGCGGGGCTCGGCGCCGCAGTCGTCGAAACAATTGCGTTTCAAACTAATACGAGGTAGTGGAACTTGCCGCGCGAATGTGCTCCATTTTGTGCGGGACGGAAGCATTTGTAATTATACTATTGTGTGCTAATTGAAAAGCTCCACTGCAAGCTATTTGAAAATATAGAAAGGAGTACCTAATATTTGATTTGTATTAAAGGAATTGATCATCTTTCTAAAGTTTGTTTACGTTACTGATTTTTTCTAGTGATATTATATAATTATGAAAAATTTACAATAACTTAAAATAGCTACTATTTATTCTATCTAACATGTAAATGTTACGGCACTTGGCGTCTTCCGGCATCTTCCCGTACAAAATTGCATCTAATCACAATATTGTTGTAGTGTTTATAAGAAACAGGACAAGTGCGAGTCGGGCTCGTCCAGTGTTCCTTTAAAAGTTTGAGGTCTCAAGCTCTTTCTGAAATTCAAGCTGAAATTCTGGCTAAGCTAGAGCCATTTCATCTGATACTTCACTTGAACTAGCGGCTTTAATACTAAAATGTGCTCCCTTTTAAGGCTATTATTTTTTAGGTTTTAACCACAAATGTTTAGTTTTCAGATTATTTCCCGAACTAGTACTACCTAAAGATACTACTTGCCACATTTTCATAATTATAGGTCAGCCAAAAGTACCCTATTCATTTTGATTCCTTTCATATGTCGATATACGCGTTTTTTGGGATATAAAGGGCCATATCTTTCTTTAAGTAAATTTAGTAATACAATTTTTTCAGAAAATCATGGGACCGTAGGTCTGAGTATATGGTTGGATGTTCAACTCGATATCTTCAAGCGTTCTTGAGATAAAGGCTTTTGACAGACAGACGGACAACAAAGTGATCTTACAAGTGTTTTTTTTCCTAAAAATGTACGGAACCCTAAAAAAAGATTGATTAACTATAATATTAATTATAAAACAGCAATTTAACAAAATGCTTTACATCTCACAATTAACACGCAAACAAAGTAGTGTAAGGTAAACCATTTTCATTACACGCCTAATTGAATTTGTTAGTTGAGCAAGTTACAGATCCCCAAAGACCTCGAACTCGGCGTACTTTAGTACTACAGCCAATATTCTTTATTGTTCTGCTTATTAGGGTATCTTCTTATTAAATTAAGCCATTTTGGTAAATTGTAATCATTTTATGATAATAATGTTAATTAAAATAATACCATTCTTTAATTTAAGACACGATAGAGCTTATCTTAATGGATTCTTTTAAATTGTATCTTTCTTTATAATATAATAAAATATTATATCTCTATTAAGTACTTTTTCGTTACCCTAATTATTTTTTTTTGTAAAAATTTTTTATATAGACACACTTTTTATTAAAAAAGAAACAGACCAATGAAGCTGGGAAAATGGATTAAATTAATATAATAAAATTAGAGTAACTTTACATTGGTTTTTTAAGATTAAAAGTGTACATGCTAATCTAAAACTTAACATTTAATTTTCTGATTATATTGAAATAGTAAAGAAAAATATTTATTTAAAAAAATACACAACAGGGCAGGCAGAGGGAGTCTCGTGTTAAGACACTCCGTTCTCCACTTTCCGCATCCGTCGATTTTTTTCGAGGCATTGCGTACTGAGTAGTGGAATTTATCGCCGAGCTTTTTACCATGGTACCAGAGCAAACAAATGAAAATATAAACTTAAATAAATATTTCATTTTGTCGAATGGAAATCGAACCCACACACTTGTGACCACGCCACGACTGACCTTACATATTAATAATAAAGTAAATTAAATATAGCCGAATGGCCTGATGTAACATATATAGGTACATCAGTACGTATGCACACCAGTAGGCTGCAGTATCGTGTGGCAATCATTATCGAGCAATCAACAGCAGTCCAAGACGGGGTTGAATCCCTGAACTTTACAAATTGCAGCCCGCTACTAATGAAGCTATAAAACGTAAACACTGGGTTCAGTGGTTACGTAAGATTCGTATCCAATATTAAAATATATTCGACAACTATATAAAACTTTTTTTAGTATAAAACTATTTGCTTGGTAGAGGCCGTCGTGGCGCAGGGGCATAAGTGTGACTGTAACGCAAGTGTTGTTGGTTTGATCCCCACTCGGGAGAATAAATTATTATTTATTAATATTTTCATTTATTCGCTCTGGCACCAAGGCAAAAGTCCGATATTGAGTTCCGACACTTATAGAGTATACACATAATCACATAATGCCTCGAAAAATTCAGCGGAAAGTGAGGAACACGTTAACTCTGTCGTAACACTAGGTGAAGCTGTTTTTTTTTGTTTGCTAAATGAAGACATCAATATGTATACATATATATGTATAATATAATACAATGTATACAATATTGGTTAATAAGTACAAGAACCGCTAAGTGCCCCATTAATCACGTCTATATAATAAAGGGCTTAAACCACGTACACGTACAGCAACAAAGGCTCTGAATCACAAGTTAATTGATTTACTATAACAGTTTGTATTAACAAGTTGGTAAGGGAATAGGGATGTGCCTACAGTACACGGCTTACGCGCTTAATTTAATATCGGCGTTGAATAGAAAACGTCTCGACGCGTACAATGGTCCATCGGCATTCCATTAACTAGTCGAGCAAACATTGCGGGACGCATCCTCGCCGTAAGGGGCCCTGTGCACTGGACGCGTTAGACGAGTCTGGATTTATAACAATAAATGTTGAGGCCAGTCGTGGCGCAGGGGCACATAGTGTGACTGTAAATGAGACTGGTTGTGAGTACGATTCATACTAGAGGAAAAGAAATATTTGTTATTTTGATTTCTTCAGTAACGAGGCAAAGCGTTGTGTTGAATTCCGCCACTCAACATGTAATGCCTCCAGAATTCGGTGGAAAATGGTTAATGGAGTATCTTAATACTAGGTTCCCTCTGCCTACCCTGGCAAATGCGAGATACAACGTGTTTATAGCAACGCATAATTTGGTGTGTGTATTTTTTTTTCCTTTTTTATTTATCGTTAAATTCTTGTCTAGTTAAAAATGTTCGGATGAGCAGATAACAGAACTCTTCCGTCTACCCGTCTGCCCATGACATATACAGATATGCAAGAGTTTTCAGCATATTTTAAGCTTTGTTCCTTGGGCCCAGTGTGCAGTCTCCCTTAGGATCAGAACGATTGCCAGCGATACCCACGCTCGGGACATTCGTATTCGATTGTAACAACACTAACGACTGTTTATATTGGCGGGCTCCTAGTGCGGCCGAGACTTCGCGACACAATGCGAAACCGCCTAAATAATTTAATAGTTGAGCGGTCCGCAAACAATTCGACTGTGGCGTATTATGTGTTACGTTTGTCTTATACTTTTTGTAAGATATATTTAATACTTTAAAGTTCGATTTATTAGTCAGTCTTGTGGCGTTGAGTTCCGCCATTCAATATGCAATGCCTACAGAATTTGGTGGTATGTGAAAGAAGTATATTAATGGGAATGGAGTGTCTTAACACTGAGTTCTCAGGTTTCGTATGCCTACTCTGCTACATGCGAGATACAGCGTACATCTAAAAAAACAGTTTTGGAATCAAGTAATTGTTTAGAGTAAGTCCTCTATTAATTAATTATATACATGAGACTTAACGATAGATGACAATACTTCTTAGGGAGCAAACATTTCGCGCATTTAATAAATTTTATATATAAGGTTAAGAAAGTAAGCAACAAAATACTAGCAATAAAGACTATCTAATGTTTTTGTTTTGTAATTTAACTGATTAACACGTATCTCGGCGTCTGAATAGACTGAAACATATAACGTTTCAGTAGAGATACGAAGCGGCGAGATACGAGTGATAGTGCGGGGTGGGGCAATAAATAAGGGTGGGGCGTCGCGTGCGCGGCGGCAGTTACAGCGTCGCGTGCGCCCGCGCTCATTCCTTATTCATGCGGATGCGGCACGCGAGTGGTACGCATTAATCATCTGTCAGACTTGGCTGAAGGAATTCACTTACAACAAGGTTAAATCTTGAATTTTTTGAAGTTTTTATATTTATTATTAATTTATGACTGTGATAATATAGTATCTACAGCGACATAGGTTCCCTCAAAAAAGGGTTGATAAAAGTAATATAAGTTTAAATATCGAAATGTATATTTAGAATTTAATTCCATTTATCAAAAGTAAGAACGATTCGAATTTATTTATATGCGTAATATTTTTAAAAATCACTAATATTTGCATACATGACTGGTTTAATTTGCGTATGCTACAAGTTTAAGGTAAGTTAGACCGTCAAAGGATCGTGATATATTATATAATTCTCGATAGTCGTTATCGTTGAAGTTGCTCTCTTACTTCAAAGCGGGCGTTTCGGTTACAGTTTATTATTAATAAAATTTGGTCGGGTGCGGGAGCGGGCGCGGGCGCGGGCGCGGGCTCCGGCCACGGTAACGAGCCGGAGCGCCTCGTTATCGGGCGCCGCTCCCGTCGCGCCCGCACCGCCTGCCCGGTGCCCGCTGCCCGGTCATCGCTGCGGAAAATTCGCCCGAAACTGACGCGCGTGAAAATTTAATGAACGGCCGGACGCTAGTTAACTAAAAGGTAAAGTGCACCCTCTTGACGTGTTCGGTAAATATTAATAGTGAGTGTACCAGCGTGGGCCATTAAAAATGCACGAGTCCGCGGACACGGGACTCCGGTCTTGTTCATTAGCCACTTTACACACGCTACCATCCACAGTGCCTGAGCTCGCCTAGTCTCTCTTAGCCTAGTTGCACTGTCTGATTATCGAGTTTGCCCAATAAAATGCGACATTCAATATGAAACTTCCGTAGTTCGTATTCTCTACGTGGCACTTCCTGAGCGGAGTAAGTTTTGTGTTTGAGCCATTTTAAAACTCTTACGGCTATTAAAGATAATAGAAATCGTCTAGTTTTGGAACTCGAGGCGTCGTTGCGCTTGTCGAATGATCTAAGTTATATCCTATTGCTGTTCGTTTAAACGGAAAGATCCAGGCGTAGGCGTGCAAAGTGGACGACTACGGCGAGAGCTCTCGAGAGTACAGGACAGAAGCTGTTATATTTGTAACGCAGTAATGAGGATCGTTAATTATGTATCGCAAGGTGCGTCGCCGTTTCATTTCGAGGCGGTGCGGTGTCGTGGGCTCTCGCGAACGAGGTCAAGGGTTCGTCAACTCTCAACTCTGAGGGGTTGCCAAATTAATGAGACACTCCTTTGTAATAAAGATATAACAAGAATTGCGCACGCGAACCCGCGTCTACCGACTTCGGTATCATTAAAGACGTCGCGAAGTCTCGACGGGCGTCGTTATCACTTCTTGTCTAAACAACTGAGCCTATTCATTCCAAATAAATTTCTCAAAATCAAATTGACAAGCCAAATTATTTGTTTTAACGACTTTAGTTTTTGAAGAACACAATCATCATGGAATATGATTTATTTTTTATTTGTAAAGAATTCAAATGTTTTTTTTTTATTGATATAGTCTATACAGTTTTTTACGAGCGTCATAATATGTAAATAGCTCGGTCTCTTCATTTCCTACTCGGCCAGCGTGAAGCACGTGACTGAGTCACTAGGATCCTAGAGGGCTCACGGGGCGGTGGATTACAGCGGCTTGCGGCCAGGGGTTTCTAAGTCGCGGCTAATTGGATGAGCCGGGCGGGCCCAATTAGCACCGTTGTGATTCATTTTAATCGAGCGCTCTCGTCTACTCATGTCAGGTTTCGTTTAAAAGAATTTTCACTCATATTCCGTCATGTTTCTTTTTCGGTCATTTTAATTTGTAAATTGCATCAATATAACGATGAACCCACCTGGATGTGTCTTGTAAATCTTATTATGATAACAGGATGTCTTTAATAGCATATAATGTTTTGGCGGATATTTTTTTATAGTAGGATCTTTTCTATTTTCTTATGTTCAGTATTCACATTTAGAACAGTACAAATTAAAAATAAAAAGAAATAAGTCTCAGAACAGTTGTCAGGTTAATGCTCTACGAAATATTGTTGCAATATTTTGAAGATTGGATTCGGCGTTTCCCATTTAGTGGAATGCATTCGATCGAGGCACATCAAGTAGACGTACGCGTCCATTAACAGTGCAAGTTTACAAAACACAGGCGAGGCGAGTGAGAGTGAGACGACACGAGAAACCACTTCCGCGATGAGATGGCGCACTTCCTGTGATTGAGCGCCCGCCCGCGAGCTATCCTTTTTTCCCGAAATTAGCTATCAGTGAAAACATGCCTAAGTGCTGGAAATATTTATATGCGCATACTTAATGACTTCTTTTCATAGGGAATGTTTTAATGGACGCGCCACACTCGCACCGTGAACCTTGTGCAGGCAGCGTACATTAACGCTGCGTGCAACATGACATTACTGTAATTAATTAAAAAATATATACGAGTACACATACTTATTAGAATTAGAAAGAAATTTCATTTTTTAGTGTAGGTATACTGTTACAGAAAATATGTTTTAATTTAATTTTAGTTTTAGTTAAATTATTTAGTATATTTTCAAAGACATTAGTTATTTTTTCCTCAGATTTCATTTATGTAAAATAATTATGATAGCCTGTGTTCATATAATATGGCTAAAAGAATGTGATATGGTCAAAAGTATATTTTTGTTCATAATATAAAACATGATAGTATAGAAAAAACATTAATAAAATAAAGAGAAAAACATAAAAAAGAATTAGTAATAATTGTCAACTCAGCAATGAATATTGTAGCACAATGTGTAATTTCCGCTGCATTCTATCTCATTTCTCTCGCTCAGCTAAGTAATGACTTAGATCCATTTCCAGATAAATAGCAAATTGAATGTGTGCCCCGTAGTGTGCACGACCACCGCCACGTACGGACAGACGTACTCGTACAGCGGTGAACACTAGCGCGCCTCGTACTACGTACTACACGCTCAGCTGCAATACAAGTGATAGTAAAATTGGTCGCTACGAACGAATTTGTTATGTTTAATTGAGACGTTTCGGGACTAGTGATGTTATATATTGAACTATACATTTGTAAGGTTCCCATTTCCCAGTGGGGCGATAAAATTCGGCCCCACACGAATAACTGAACTTATGTTTTCCTTTACGGTTAATTGGCTTGTTTTATTTTTATATAAGAGTCGCATAATCGTTTCACAAACACAGCACTAAAGGGGAAGAACAGGTAATTTCGGGTGCAACACACCCGTTAAAACTATGTTTTAAAACTAATTCGGCGCGGGTAATAGCCGGCTGCGCCGATAACCTGGAAGCATTTACAATGTTTTTGGCTGGTCGTATTTTTTGGCTTGTTTTACGGTCGGGGAATATGAAAAGTTTTGAGAGGCTCTCTCCGAGAGGCGTAAAGGAGGTTTACGATGCGTCTTCAACTTGAATGCGCCACATGTTCACGTGTTTCGCTGGATCTCAACACGGTATAACCGCATTATATGTGATATGACCTGACCATGAAAATTTTAAACGAAGCAATTTAAGTTAAAAGGTTGCCTGCGGTGTCAGGAAAAAAATCCTACAACGGAAAATAGCTGTTGTTCTAAGTAAAAATGTTCTAACCGAACTCGTTTTAGACAATCGAACGGGTGCAGCTGCATTTTTTCCCATGCGAGCGCAACAAAGCGTCGCATCTTATATATTTGCGATTAAATTTTGAATACAAGCGCCAATAAACACAAATTCCTAGAGTCGGTCCAATAAAGGACGCCGTGCAGCCGCGTTAGGAGGCGTTAGGAGCCCATAAACGAACGTATTATCCATGTAAGGCGGAATAGCCGTTGCACAATTAATTGTTTCATTTTGGGAAACAATTCCCGCTCCTCATTCAATTAAGAGCGGCGAGTGCGGCCGTGGGGAGGGGGCGGGAGGGCGGAGGACGGAGGGCACCCTCCCGCCGCTCATGAGACGGACGTATTAATAGCGCCTGCAATATTGATATACTCGTATCGTATCCTACGTACCGCCTCGAATACGATATTGTTTGTTAGCGAATTCGATTTGTGTCGATCATAAATCTTGCGCCTTATGTTGAATTTGGAGTTGATTGAATTTCACTGGGAAGTAAAGAAATATCGAAACACAAAGTAATTTAAAAGCACACACTCCTTTCTTTATTAGCCTCGGCTGAATGATAAAATAAAGGAGTCTGTGTAAAATGTGAACGCTCAGGTGGTGGTAGGACTCAATTAGCAAAAACACACAAAATTAAGAGAGACAAACACCTCGGAGGGGGACACGTGACGAGACGCCCTCCTCAATCCGAATTTTATATCATACATTCGTTATTCATTGTGTTTGTCAAGAAAATTACGTGGACCTTTTAATATAAGTTCGCGAGTCTGTGAAACGGGCTCCAAATTAGAGTTGGTAAAGAAGTTTGCAGAAATCGCGCTTTAGCCTTAGCAATTATTATGAGCAGTGTATCAAATGTTCGGCAAATTTTATTATTTATTATTTGTCGTTTATTTAGCTTCACTCTGTATCCCGTATATAGAAGGGTAAGCAGAGGGATTCTGGGAACCTAGTGTTAACACTCAGTTCCCCTTAAGACACTTCCATTCCCCACTTTCCGAAGAATGTCGTTCCAATGATTGATATTTACTAAATGTCATTTTTTATTATATATTACATTATAAAAAAATATATATTATTAAGAAAATAATCAACTTATAGTACATTTTAAATTAGCGGTCTTTCTAAGGATTGGAGAGCAATCTGTTAGATTGGTTCATTAAAGTCTCCATTAGTGAAGTAATGAGTCGCGATGCATACAAACCCGAGTGGAGTGCAAACGAGCGTCTACGATACTGTTTATCTTTTGAAAATAATTATTTTTAAACTTATATTAACTACATTTAATTTCATATAAAAATATAGATACAGATGATATTTAAATCTTTTTTACTGCAATTATTATATTGAAATAAAATATTAAAATATGTGTATTATAGGTAACTATATGACGAGACGTCATTTGTTTTTGTAATTTCATTAAGTATTCATAAATTTTAAATTAACAAATTAATTAATTTGCGTTATAAAATATTAAATTTATGTAACCAATCCTATCGGAGGTCAGAAAGTGTGTTGAAACAGTCCGTCTACACAAGGCACGACGCTTAAGACGAAAATTAGCTGCAGCTTGGAGGATTTCGACTATGAATGCAGGTCGGGTGCTCTCCATTAGCATAATTGGACCTGCGGTACAGTCACCTACGGGACCTTTGTTAAGGCACCATTTGATGTGAAAGAAAAGGAATACTTTAGTTGATGTACAAATAGGATGTGTTCATTTACATCTTTGTTTTGTATTGTGGTTGGCTTTATTTTATCTGTTATTTTTATAGCTTGAATTACAAAATATTTACGCCATATCCCAAATAGCATGGTAGGCAGAAGGAACCTATTGTTAAAATACTTCGTTTCCCAGTATTCGTCGAATTTTCAAAGTATTGCGTGTTGAGTGGCAAAACTCAACGCCGCGCTTTACCTTGTTACCAGAGCGAAGAAATCAAAATATTAATAAATAATCATTAATTTCTCCGAGTGGGAATGAAACGAACCGAATCGACAACCATCGCGTTAACTCACACGTGTGCCCCAGCACCACCACGGCCTCAATTACTCAATATATAGATAGACAGTTAAGAGATAAAATCAGTTTATCAACATTATTATCAGCAAATAACCTAAAGGCATATTCATTGTCAGGTTACAAGAGGCGACTAGACGAGGGTTGCTAATTAACCGGTAAACTTTGATGAGCCCTCACGCTAATTAATGTGCCCCGGGGAGGATGGACGCCTCGTTCTTTGCAGCGAGCTATGTAGTGTAGGTAGGTAGGTATACGTGACACGTGAGCACCGTGTGAGCGAATGCATTTGTTAACAATATTGTAAATTTCTGATTTTTTTTCATTATAAAATAATAACCGAAAATATTTTAATAAATAAACAAGGTCAGTCGTGGCGCAGGGGACGAACGTGTGACTGTAAACACGACGGTTGTTGGTTCATATCTTAGATTGGGGATTTTTTTTTACTTTTTATTAATATCAATTGTTTTTTTTGTTTTCAATTTATTAATACCAAGGTACTATATGCCAATGATAAGCCAACGCTACGCCTTAAAAATTCGACGGAAAGTGTGGTGTGTCTTAACACTAGATTCTCCCTGTCTACACTGCTAAAAGTGGGACTCAACGTGAAGGTAAAAATAAAATTTTTTTATTGTTAAATTATTACTAAAAAAATTTATATCAATAAATAAATATACAATTTAAATTATATATATGTAAACTATCCCAAACAAAATATTAGGAATATTAATAACAAATCAAACTGCAAAGGCAACTTCAAGCGGGTAATATGAATAGGAACATGGCAAACCTTTTAGTGAATTCTGAAACTAAGGTAGAGTCAATCGCAGATCCCGATGCATATGGGTCGCGAAAAGGTTGTGGAAACATTCTATTTGATTAATATTGTTAAAATATCTTCATTTATTAATAGTATTGAATATATAGTGAGAATAAGGGAAATATAACTAAATGTGGCTTTTTTTCTTGACAATTTGTCTCAATTGAAAATGTTTGTTGTAGAGTCAAATATGACACGGTAGATGTGATTAAATAATTTTGTAATCATAAAAATATTTTCGTCATAATATATACTTTTTAAGTTTTGCTACTACTACTCAGTTAGAAAATAGAGTAGTTTTTTTCAGCTTTACGCTGTATCCCGAATATATTTGGGCAGGGAAAATTTAGTGTCAACACACTCCGTTGTCTATTTACCACTGAATTTTTGAAGCATTGCCTTGTTTCCAGAGCGAAGAAATGGAAATATTAATAACAATTCATTTTTCAAACCGGTGATCGAATCCACAACCGTCGCGTTTACAATCGCACGCAACTGCCACCGCGCCACAACGGCCTCTAGAGGGGTTTAATGTCCTAAATAAATAAATACTCAAAAAGGCTTTTAAGTTGGGTAACAGGCTAAATTAAGCGTATTATCGTGTAGCTATGAGTCCTGATCGAATGTCAAATACTTAATTGACAATCATCATACTTGCTGGATACACGGTAACCCTTTTGATCGGGACGAGTAGGTGTGGTGGAGTGGAGTGGAGTGGAGCGGAGTACACGTGTTTCGGGAAAATAATTAATTTACAAGCACTATTACTGCGACGTAAAAAGGTTGTTGCTGGTTTGTTTTTTAGTTCAATGTGACTGATCATTTTGTTGTACTATATTTTTTTATATTAATTTATTAGTTTATTTTAATATTATATTTACTTTTGACTCTTAAGACAAAATGAATTACTTACGTACCTACTGAGTACAAAACGAAATTTCGTTATATTAATTAAAACCACTGTTAGTGTGTAATAACTGTAATAAAGGCCTACGCCAGCTCTACATCTACTGGGAGTCCAAAGAATACGCCAAAATGTCCCAAGTTTCTTCAGGCAATCAAGGCTTAATACCGTAGTGAAGTTTCAAGTTGGAAAATTATGGGGAGGGGGTGGGGGTCGTCCGCCGCGTGTCATCTCGTAACATCAAAAATGCATTTAAATCCCGCGCAATAAAAAACAGCGGCGGGAAGTTTCACTACGGCCAAGGGATTGAAGACGCTTGCCTCTGCTACCACACTTTGCAATATAAAATATGTAACCATTTATTCTTTACAATCTACGACCTATTTTCACTTTATGAAAATAAAATAACATGGTTAAAAATTGGTAAGTTTCGAAATAAAGTTCATTAAAACGAGTTACGAGTTTCGGCGTAGTAATACATCGTAGGCAACATAGAAAGAGTGTGGGTTCGAAACATTTTTGGGGAATAATAATAATATTGTTTGTATATCTGTGTATTTTCAATCTTCATAGACAAAACAGAACCCATTCTTTCGCACATAACCAAATGCCAAGAACGTGGCGGTGCGCTAGTGACACACCACTATGTTTTTGCCTTGTTGTATTTAGTAGGATCAAAAATTCTGTGATTTATAAAATGCTGGTATCGACATTAAATATTAACTAATAGTATTAAGAGTACGAAGACTTTCTAGGAGTAAGGTATATTATACATGGATTTATAACGCCTCACGTTATAAAAATAGAAATATAAAATAATATTTTATTTATTGTAGAACATTTTCTTTGTGTGTTTACGTAATAAAGTGCGACCCGTGAGCCGGACGACCAACAACGTGAGCTAATATAATAATTAGCCCGCCCGAGCGATCGTGGCACTGATACTATCAACGTCGCTCCAGCGACTGTATGTCGTGCGATTTCGTATTTAGCTTACGAAATATCAACTCTAGCATATTCTAATAGCCTTTAGTAATAATAATATTCAAAACAATACTATTAATAATATACTAGTTTAACAATAATAATAATATCAATTACGAATGAGGTATTATATTAATATGACACGTGTGTAATTTGACAAATTAAGTGAAAATTAAAATAGGCGCCGCAAACCGCGGACATCGATTCGCTATAGTTTGTCCAATTTATCAGTGCTGAGAGTCGTTCGGAAATAATCGTAATCGAACTGAGCACTGCGCCGAACAATATGGGCCGATGTCGGCCTCTCTAATTGGCCCTTACCTGGAGCGCACTCGAGAATGATAAAGCCCCCATTAGCCGCCCTATTATTTACCTACTCGTCATTAGCGTAGACTTCATTAGGATAACGAGATAACGGAGCCAACTCGAGTAGGGAGTGCTGCCTCTAGTATTTTTGGAGTTTTTGAACGGCATCAAGGAATTTTGTAGAGCATCTATCGAGCGCCCGAGGAGAAAGAACGAGCTAATTATTTTACGAGCCGCTCCGCGCGTCCCGTTCGGGGACGGGAAAGAAAGGAAGACAGTTCTAGAGTCGTATAAGGTAACGGACCACCCGCAACATATTCTACCTCACAGATATGTAACGCAACACACATATATGTCATTAAGATCGCTATCGATTATGATAGGAAAAATATCGACATTGCACGGAGCCCTTGGTGGTGTTGGACAAAAAACAGACCGAATTTATTGTTAATTATAAAACTCCGGCGTCGAATATTAACCCGGAGATGCGATACCGAGATAGTAGCGGGCCTATTTATTTATTATTTAGATATCCGTTGTTGCGGTCACGACTCCATATTGTTTCGCTGTAATGGCATTAATGACCTCGGTTTAAAGTTGAAGTGTTAATTTGATTTAAAATTATGCCCTCGATTACGATCTTCACGTGGAAGTTTTACCCTAAGCTTTAATTACAGCGATGATGTTTGATGAAGGTGACGTGATATGAGCCTTTCATGTTTTGTAATATTTGTTGTTGTTGTTGTTGTTATCTTTTTACGCTTAATATATTTGTGATAAAATAAATTTACTTTTAGTTTAATGATTTTAAATACAATTTAACTCCGCGGTTTGCCCCGCTACCAGAGCGAGGAAATGAGAAAATATTAAATATTCCATTTCTTTGCATGGGAATCGAATCCACAACCTGTCCGCATTTACAGTCGCATGATTATACTCCTGCGCCCTAGAAACATAATTTAAAAAAAAAATAATTAAACAATTAATGTCACAAATATGTTTATACAATAAATTTATTGCTAATATACATACATAGCTGAATATTTATACATAGTAAATTGACTATATATTGTCTAATATCTATATATTATAAATATAACTTATACGAGAAGTTGTTCCGAACTGAATTATAGTATAATTATTGAATTTGGCAATCGAAACTCATCCTTATGTGATAAATTATGCAAATTGATACATTAGTTCAAATTAAATGAGGTAGATACTTTTGAGTTTCATGTTATTTCTATTAAAGTTGCCCCATGATATTTGTTATCTCGAAATAACATATTAATAGATACATAATTTTATTGAATTTACAGTCTTGTGATGTTAATGTAAATTAGATTTGTTTGTCTACTGATAGGTATGTAATGTTGTGGTTTTTAATTTCATGATGACTATTTATGATTTGACAAAAGAAGTCACGTATAGTTTACATTAGTCACAACCAATTCTTTTAAAACATTTTTTATGTTGATGTGATAACGTTTTATAAATCGATGAACGTCGGCTGCACGCACTCAAAAGTACTAACTACTGTCACGTTCCGCCTGAGCCGAGCGTGCAAGCGAGAGAGGCGCGGTCGACCTAAGCGTTCGGCTTACGACGCTTCTATCCATTCATTGTTACTTGTAATTAATCTGTTTAATTTAAGTAAAAACATTTTTGATATTAGGTTCAAATAAATGGTAATTTATCGAAAGAAATCAATTAACTCCTTTGTATTGTTCAATATAGTTAGTAATTAAGTTATAATAATTCAATGCGATGCATAAAAGTAAGCAATTGTTTATTAATATTTTCTTATGACGTTATCACATAAAAATATCGTCTGTAAATCAACTTTACAGACAACCAGCTAAATAATTTAATTTGAAATATTTTTACTATTAATACGTAATATTATAAATTGCATTGCCATTAACTATTTAATTTTCTATTATATTTTATATATTATATAAAATCCGGCCACAAGAATGTCGAATGCAACGATCGTATTGCGACTAAAATACGAGGTTCGTTCGTCGTAAACGTCACATTAATTAGCATCCCGCTAATGAGAAGTTATGGCGGTAATGAGGGCTGTATTCGTATTTATCAGCCTAGTAATTGTATCGGCAGGTCAATGGAAACAACCGTTGCAAAGTTGTTGTTTATCGAAAAATATTACCAAGTTTTTTTTATTAAAAAATTAAATCAGCTTCACGCTGTATCCCGCACACAGCAGGGTAGGCAGAGGGAACCTAGTGTTAAGACACACGGCTCCCCACTTTCCGCCGCGTTCTGGAGGCATTGCGTGTTGAGAGGCGGAACTTAACGCCGTACTTTGCCTCGACACCAGAGCGAAGAAATGAAAATATAAATATGAGTGTGGGGATCGATCCCACAACCAGTCGCTTTTACAGTCACACTCTGTGCCCCTCCGCTACTGGCCTCTTTTTTTATTAATATGTAAAATAAAAAACACGCGCTATATATAAAGTCGAAACCAGTCGTGGCGCAGGGGCATAACCGTGCGAGTGTGAACGTTATAGGGTTTGATTCCCACTCGAGAAGATAAAATATTTACTTGTGTGTAGAATATTTACGGGTGTAACTCGCTCTGATAACGTATCAAAGCGCGGCGATTAATTCCGAAACTTAACATGCAAAGCCTTGAGGATTCGACGGAAATTGTGAAACGGAAGTGTCTTAATCTTACAACTAGGTGCCTTCTGCATATTCTGCTCTGTACGGTATAAAGGGTGAAGTTGTTCATATATATAAAACAATAAAAAGTGTATACACTGATATAATGCAAATTAATCAGTGTATACACTTTTTATTGTTAAATAGAAATAGAATAAGAATATATAAATAGAAATAGAATAAGAATATAAGAGAAATAGAATATCAGAATTTATATTATTTTTTGTTGGTTTGTTTATCACGTTATTTTTTCAAGTAGAAGTGCACGTGATTTTTTTCTAAGGTATAGCGAGAATGCTAAAGTGCACAGAAAATAGTGTAAAGTATTATTATTAACATATTTTTATTAAACAAGCAGAAGTATATATAATTATAAAACGAACGTGAATATAATAAAAAAATATATATTTTTATAAATACATCGGTATACATTCATAGCACCAATATTTAGAACCCTTTAAGATATCGGATAAGTGTGAATCGTTGTTCGAGACTCCAAAAGAACAAAGCACATTACCTCTAAAGAGGGCGCAAAAAGACGTTAATAATATTCGTCAAAGCACTCCGGTTACATTAAATCAATTTGCCCTTTCCGCGCGGTAAGTAGCGAACGGTGTAATTGATAAGTTGAAATCCTTGTAGCGAGAGGCTAGAGTTTGGCACTGGCAACTCAGTTTCGATGTCATGTGGTATCTTTCTTTGTGCAAATTGTGTTTTGTAACCACTTTGCTTATTGTTATAAATATTTAAATATATTATATAATAATATATTTTTATATTATATAAAAAAAATGTTGATAATATAAATGTACAAACATTTCTCATTTTTTATATAGGAAAATACATAATAAAATTGATAATTAAGTTCAGTGCAGGAAGTTAAAGCGTGTTTAAAAGTGAAAGCTTGCTTGGACGGCCTAATAAAACCGGTCGATATGCCTTCGATAACGATTAATTGCAGTTGAATATATTAAAAGCTCATTGAAAGTAGTTAGCGTGACGACTCTGGCGTATTGCATAATGGGATTCAGCTTTATTTAGGTTAGCAACAACCAAGTAACAACACTATTATTCATATTATTACCATTATAGGTTATGTTATGCTAAAATCCATACTTTGTATTGGCCAAAAAAATATATGAATATGGATAATATTCTATCAGCTTCACGCTGTATCCCGTACACGGCAGGGTAGACAGAGGGAAGATAATGTTAAAACACTCCGTTACCCTGATTCCGCGGAACTCTGGAGAAATTGCGTGTTAAGTGGCAGAACTCATCGTCCCTCTTGGTCTCGACCCCAGAGCGAAGAAATGAAAATATAAAAGAAATTTTTTTGTCAGTATCGATTACATTCAGTTATTGAATAACATAACGTACGTAACAGTTGCTCTTGAATTTAATTAGCCTTCAAGAGACAGTCACCTATCTATGATTCTTATTTTAATGTCTCCACAGAGACCACCACCATCTATCCTTCATTTTATGGACCTTATATTTTTCTTCAAGCCTCGTTAAATACATAAATATATTTTATGGGATTATACCTTCCTTTTCCTTTTTCGATAGGGCAGTTTGCTATTGGCCCCACTGGCCAGTAGGGCCAACAGCGTCACTCGGCTTTGGGAGGCCGAGCTAAAAGAGCTCTTGGCTTATGGGGACTATATTTAAACTAAAGATATTTTTAATAATAAAACATTATTATATTTTTAACATAACAAGACCACACAGTAGTAAAGTTTTGAAGTTCGATATAATCAGATCTTATAAGGTAAGGGAAATATCTTTTATAAATATTTAATCTGTGGTTACAGTTTGAAAGGGATCATAAAGGAGTGCACCGGAACAGATCGTACGACAATATCCTAATTCACTCGCGCGAATGTAATCCATTAGTGTTCCCTCTCTGCCCTCAGCCCCCAGCCCCGAGCCCCCAGCCCCCGTATATACCTCCATATCATTTGTATTGGCACATGGTTCATATGACTAATGGACGAGGGCACATTACAGAGACATCTGCTTATTGCAATCGCTGTTATAAAAATGTGATTGACATTGATACGATGTGATTGTTTGTGATATTTTAATCTGATGATCAATATCAATGTTGTATATATTTTTTAAAATAGAATATGTAATGTATAAATGTAGAGTAGGCGGGTTAAATAGTATTTTAATTATGAATTTAGTTTTTAATTTATTTCTTGATCTTTTACTAAGTTAAAAGCTAGCAAGATAGTGCCTTGAAAATGAGTGTTAAGTAGGGAAATTGCCGTAAACGTGACCGCAGCCGAGAGCTGCATAGAGGTTGCTTAAAGGATTATTAAACATTGCATTAGACACCATTGTAAAGTGAATTAAAGGAATACGATAATATGCCGACACGTTTTGCTTGATTTTTGTAAATCGAGAGGATTTGTGTTTGGCAATGAATTTACCATAGAATTTTAATTAATCATATATCAAAATCGCGACATTGAGTTTCACGTAAAATGCAATGTCTCCAGAATTCGGCGGAAAGTGAGAAACAGAAGTGTCTTAATGGGGACACTAGGTTCCTAGGTACCCTTTGCCAACCTTGCTATGTGCGAGATACGGCGCAAAGCTAAAAAAACATACATATATAAATATACAAAAATATATATTTTTGTTATTATACCCACAATTTGAGATAATTTCCACTCTATTGATTTTGTCCTTTATCAATACTTTTAATTTAGAAAACAATGAACACAAAAAATATATATATATATTTTCTAAATGTAAACATGGATTTTTACTTAACATTGTACTATTTGCTCTCTCTCTGTTTAATACACTTACTCTACATAGACGCCGTTACGGCGTTTTCAGAAAAATTAAAGAAAGTAATCAGCGGAATTACACCGGCTACTAAAATATGTATTCGTCATAAAAGTATGCGTCGACTTCTGTGGAGGATAAATATTCATTATGGATCGTGGGGCGTTTTAGTGGGATTAAATGCTATTAAGCGCGTCGCGATGCTCTCACGAATCAATCGATGTATCTGTCTGTTACGGGAGGGTTTGGTGAATAGTATAGTAAGAGAACTTAGAAAAAAAAATAATAATAGAAAATAAAATCTAAATTTAAACAAACAGCAGGGTACTCAAAGGGAACCTAGGGTCAAGACACTCCGTTCCCCAATTTCCGGTATTGCCGATTTTTTCGAGGTATTGCATGTTACGTCGCAGAACTCAACGCCGAGCTTTTTTATAATAGAGAATAAATAACTTTTTATTCCAAAATATATATCAGCTTCACGCTGTATCCCGCACAAAGCAGGGTAGGCAGAGGGAACCTAGTGTAAAGACACTCCGTTCCCCACTTTTTGACGAATTCTGGGGGCGTTGCCTGTTGAGTGGCAGAACTCAACGCCGCGCTTTGCCTCGACACCAGAGTGAAGAAATGGAAACATAAATTTAAATACATATTTTATCTCCTCGAGTGGGGATCGAACCCACAATCAGTCGGTCTTACAGTCACACTTTGTGCCCCTGCGCCACGACTGGTCTCAAAATAAATATCACTATTTACTATCACTATTTTGGTCAATTTCGATGACGTAAAAAGTTACATGCATTTATTAAGTATAACTTTAAAGACACAGCGAGCAGTATTTCACCACGTTTCTGCGGCTCGGCCGGTTAATTAGTAGTCCCACACTTCGAGTAGGTACTTCTCAGCGCTCACATCAATTATATTTTTAAATAAGCCTTATTTAATTAATGGAATTAAAAATTCTGTTTTTGTTAATATCATGTTATTGATATTGATTGGAGGTCATTCGTAATGTAGGGGCACAAGCGTGCCCCTAAGCTGTTGATGCGACAGGTTGTGGGTTCGATTTCTCGAAGAAATGAAGTTTCATTATTTTCGTTGCTTCACCCTGATAATGAGGCAAAATGCGCCGTTTCGTTTGGAACGGAGTGTCTTAACACTAGATGCTCGGTTCATCCTGACTACTCTGCTATGTGCGGTATACAGCGTGAAGCCAAAAATGTCATACATGTTTCATACATTTTAATATAAAATAATAATATGTACAATAAAAAAATATAATTAGATACTTCTGTACGGCAACCAGTTTTATTATATAGGTAGTAAAAGTAATAGATAAATAGAATTGTTAAAATCTATCTCCCAATTTGCATAATATAAGTTCTAAACGCAGCAAGACGTCTCGACGTGTACCAGCGATGTAAACATTACTCGAGAGCTACCCACTAATTAATTACTCAACTCGCTTTCAATTAAATTAAGTCAGGACCGGAGCATCGACACGCACAGAATCGAGCGATTTAGATCGTTAATGTCGATCAATTTACTCGTTAGCGATCAATAATTACATTATTAATGTAGTGTTTGTACGAGATTCGATTAGATATGGAGAGATTTGTTTATACACAATACATACTCAAATGTGATATCTCGAATAACTGCTTGAAGTAATTAAGGATATAAATAAAGAACGTATAAACTATAAATTCATGAACTATTCGAATTTAGCAAAGCATGCGGGGAGACAGCATCGTGATCTATCACTCGGTTTTCCATTTTGTTAATAGAGGTTTGGGTAATAATGCTATTAAAAAAAAAATTTGAACAAACATCTTTGTAATCAATAAATCTGTATATTTCCACGAACAGACGCACAGTAACAGACATTCTTAATTAAAACAGTTACACAAATCATGTCTTCACATTAAAGTTAACCAAGTTCTCAAACTTAGTTTAATAATTATTAATTATTCAGATTCATCACAGTATTCCTTTAATAGCTTTGCATATCTCCGCATTTCACAATAAGCAACAGCTATAGTTTTAAATAGTAAATTGAAAAACACAAACAAAAAAGTTAAAAATAAAAACGTGATTTACAAATTTGTATCTTAAATGCGGAACACTAAAACTAAATTGGCCACTCCGAACTAGTTGAACCGAGTTTTAAACTGCGCCCTTAGGGGGGAGGGGACGTTTTAATTACGGCGTTTAAGTAAAAGCGGCGCAACATCTACCTAGGTGCATTACACAGATTCAACCACCAAAAGCCTCCCACTTAGCTAATGAAACATGTTCGTGTATAGTGTTTTAAGCGTCGTCGCAACGAGGCCTTCTGAGCATTGTGCTCACGAGCGCCGAGCACCGAGCGGCACTCGAGGCTCGGCGAGCGCGACCGGATTCGGCGGACTCGCCTCCGCAAATCCTCATTTACTTGCATTATTTTAATGGAGCTATTGTGGGCGGATGTCCTTTGTCGTGTGCAGATGCGGATCCGGCGCACCGGGCTGTGGGAAATGTGCCGGTGCATAAGTGCATCACTGGCCTCGTTCGGCTGCTCGATCCCGAATTAAATAGCAGAAAGCTCCATTTCAATTTAGGGAATTTGAATAGCTCCATTCCGGGATCACAGAAGAAAATGAGGTTTATTGTAGTCGTAAAGTCGATGAAATAGACGCAACCGGAAAGCGACGTATCCATTTAACTAATTAACTGGGACGAAGTCGTTCCGAAACCGCGGTCGTCTCCGCAGAGATCCCTTGGACCTCTAATAACTGGCTTCTCTAATAAGCTAAGAGGTTGTCTTACTTGTATAAAAATGCAATCGACGTAGAAGAAAGCTTGACGACGTCGTTCAAACTTTTCAAATTTTCTTCGTAGTCGTTTAAATAAAAAGGTAACACATGTGAGTTTTTTGGTGGAGTGGGAGTTGTTTTAAGATTTTGGGTATTTTAGTCATGAAGAACACAATTACTAACTATCTATTATTACTAGCAGTATTTATAACATATGAATTTATATTTGACGAAAATCTTATTCAAAATATTCGTCAAAAAATATTGGACTTTAAATGTTTTGAAGCCTAATCTATCTTCTTGAGATACTAATTAAATTAAACATAAACTGGTGTCCAATGAATAAATTAGGCACTAATTTCTTGACATACTTTGTAAAAGGCGGATCACCTTGCCCGTAATACCAGTAATGTTGCTATAATAAAAGTTATAGCTATCTTAATAATTCGTTTAGTTTATCGCACTCTCGTAGAATAAATAAAATTAAATATAATTTGAAAGTAATGAAATAATATTTATTAATTAATTAGTAAGTAAATAACAGTTCCTAGCTGTGACTTGACTCGTTCAACTAGTATACCGATTTTTTTTCTAAGAAATAACATTTATTTATTATTGGTGCTTACCAAATTGAAGATGTGACATCTTTTTTTTCTGCTTCACGTCGTATCCCGTATATAGCAGGATAGGCAGGGGAATCTAGTGTTAAGACATACTGTTCCCGTCCTTCCGCCGAACAGAGACATTGTGTGTTGTTTGGCAGAACTCAACGCCGCAAAAGCCTCATTACCGAATATCTAATAATAATATAGTGATATCTTTTTACAAGAACGGAGTAACATCAATACAAGAAGTTTTAATTAATATTTATGAAGGTTTCATAATAATAGATATAATAAATGTGCAAACAATTAAAAGAAAACAACTAATCATTAGCGTCACGCAACAAAGGTACCTACCTAGTGTACTGACAAATACACTTTTTCGAAGTACCTGCGATATTATTAACATATAATAGAACATAAATTGTTCGCCCCGCTGTATTACCTATATTTTTATTAACAAAACCAAATTTGAACAAAAGAATATCCATCTAATTATCTTATTGAATTATATGAAAAAAAAAAATGGCAGAAAATGCAAATATATCTTTTTAAAAATTATACTTTTAATAAGTAAGTTTCGAATGTCGTGCCACTGGTAACTAACGGCAAACGATCTCGCGTGCCACTAACGTTCACAGTATATAGAAATAAATTGTTAATAGATAAATATCAGCAGACATCAATCAAAATGTCCAACGTTGAACTCAAACACCGATGTAGATCGTCTGTGGCCAAAAGGTAATAAACAAACTGCTAAGTTTATCGTCGCTCACTTAACTTTTGACAAAGAGTTTAAGATCTCACCTGTCCAGCTCAGACCGTCAGAGAGGTGAGATGAGAGAGGTAGACGCCGAGCCTAGCCCGAAGCCAGGTCCTTTGTGAAAGATTTCCAAAGCGTGTGCAAGGCTACTTTGATGTCGAGCCCAGCGGGTAATTTGGAAAAACGTTATTTAATTAACTTTCGACAAGTCTTAGTAATCGCATTGCAAAGCCATCCTGTGAACGGTCAAGTCTTTGAACCGGTGGCGGCGGTGAGGGCGGTGAGGGCGGTGAGGGCGGTCCCGAACCCGAACTTGATTTTTACACCCACTACATGCAATAAAGGCGCTGTCATTTTCAGGTGTTTTCCAATTAATATTGCGCCTTTGACCACCGTAGCTCACACAAAGTAATAGCCGCTCTTTGTTACCTAGTTAACAATATAGTTTTAATAAAGCCGTCAGTGATAGATCCCCCGGCGCTACGACTAAGTGTCTATTTAGTTTATGCAATTACGACGCAATACTTGTTTGTAGTGTCCCGAAGTTCTTTTATTTGTAATGTTATACAACAGTTTTATGAGTCACCGAAATAAGTTTAGGGAAATTTAAACTTTGGAATTGGTTAACAGAGCATTTTGTGAGAGTGCCGTAAGCAAGCGCTCGAGACGAGGAGTCGCCCGCGGCGGTCGGACCATGGTCGTCTCTACGAGATAATTAACTCTATGAACTAGCCCTGTGTGAAGAGCTACAATTAGAAATTTACATCACAAGGTTTGTGAATATTAGCACTGTTTTATTCTTTATTTAACCAACGAAATGGAGTTTTATTCGTAATCTACTTGAAGTATATCAGCGTTTAAAATATGGTCAGTTTATTATGATACGTGGTGTCCGAAGTTCGCGCGTTCCAGCCGAGTGCGTCCTTCATACAAACAAAGCGGACTTTGTGCGGTGTTCATTGAGCAGCTTAATTGCATTTCTTCGCCACTTCTCTATGTTCCTTGCACGTCTCATAGTTGAAATAATATGCTAAGCAGTATTTTCAGTTAGTAAAATATTCTTTGTTTTTGTTATTGAATTTTAAAATAAAAAATCAGCTTCACGCTTTATTCCGCACAGAAAGGGGCAGGCAGAGGGAACCTAGACAAGTGTTAAACAACTGTTAAGACACTCTGTTCCCAACTTTTCACCGAATTCTGGAAGCATTGCGTGTTGAGTGGCGGGGCTCATCGGCGCACTTTTTTCGATACCTTCGTTATTGAATTTTCTTTATCCATAAAACAGAACAAAGATTAATGTAAAATTAACTAACTATCTCAATCGCTTCTTGTACGAGTAAAAGCAAATCATAAATAATAATACGACAAAATAAATTTAATATATGTTCACTTGTTACATAAGGAACGTAACGCAACATTTACAATGGTCCGGTAATCAAAAACAACGATTGGCTGTTCTTCAATTATTGTTCTTATCACAAGTCGAGTAAAGTTGTAAATAGTTTTTAACTAAAATAAACACTTCTCGCTTCACGTCGTCTCTATCTGTCTGCTTCGTTTATGATTCTTGAATTTTTAAAACCACTGAAAGGGCATGCATTTTGTATGTAATATTAAAAAGAAATAGAAGCTATGTCTACGTTGTTTTATAGCTCTCTAGCGATACAGTTTTTTAGTACAATAATCGCAACAAAATGACTCAAAGTCATATAAATTAAAAAAATTTAATTATATCAGCTTCACGTTGTATCCCGCACACAGCAGGGTAGGCAGAGGGAACCTAGTCTTAAGACACTGCGTTCCCCACTTTCTGCCGAATTCTGGAGGCATTGCGTTTTCAATGGCAGAATTCAACGCCGCGCTTCGACACCAGAGCGAAGAAAATGGAAATATAAAATATGATTAATTTATTACTTAAAAACTTTCGACCAAGTAACGAATGACAAACCTTATCACTAGCGTACCTTCAAAATTTTCATCACATACAGATAATATGCTCACTTTAATTAAAACTAATTACTTATGTCCGTTTTATTATGCCATATTTGCTACCGGAATTAATTAAATATTTTACGTGTTGGTGCTTTAGTCACGGATAATAAATGTCCCGTAATTGTTTGACCGGAATGCTTTAACCGACTGCGAATTTTAAATGAGGTATACATTCATAAATTTTATTATAATTTAATTTCTAAACATTAATTATATTTAGTTAGGTGCGGTTCTGGTTTAGTAATGAGCCAATTGAATATCTTTTTTTTTGGATGATGTCAAGAAGCAGATCTATCTGATTTTTTAAAAAAAAAAATATTTATATGAAGAACACGCACAAAACTGTCATTACCTATTCTACGCGTCCTTATCATTATGGGTGTATGGTGTAAGGAGCGTTAATTATTATAATATTTTTTCCACAAAAAATATAAACAGCTAGCTTTTTAGATTAATATTTAACTGTTTATACTTTACTATATACTTTTGTATAGTGGGCAGGATCAAATACACAATACAGAATTTTATTGAACACAATAATATTGAATACATATTTAAAGTCCGTTCGCACTAAGATGAATAATTATTTTTAGCTTTTGTTTTTATAAATTCAAACAAGTTTAACATTATATTTAAATTAAGTTAACATAATAGTATACTAAATACCTACCAAAAAGGTAATTAAGAAGATTGTCCATGAGCTGAGTGAGGTCTTTAGGATGAAAGATAATAATACAGCGATATCATATTTCTTATCCAACCTCAACTTTTGTTATTAGATAGTAGATTTAAAAGTGGGTGACCTTCAAAACTTTGTCTCATATAGACAAAATCCTGAGATAAAAATGAAACAATAACTTATTTAGGATATTTATGTAAAGTAACAAATTCTTCGGTTTTATTTCATTTGGTTTTGAAAAGATGCATGAGCAATCTTATTTAGGTATACAAAATAAGAATTGCTGTAAAGGACGATACATACATAAAAATATTATTTATCTATTAATTAAAATTATTAAATCAGTAGGCCGAGTATTAATTAAAATTATTAAATCGAGGCCGGTCGTGGCGGAGCGGCACGAGGTGGGACTGGTTGTGGATTCAATCCCCACTCGATGAGATGAAATATTTACTTAATTTTATATCTCCATTTCTTCGCTCTGGTGTCGAGGTTAAGCGCGGCGTTGAGTTCTGCCACTGAACACGCAATGGCTCCAGAATTCGGCAGAAAGTGAGGAACGGAGTGTCTTAACACTAGGTTCCCTTTACCTACCCTGCAGCGTGCGGGATACGGCGTGAAGCTGATTTAATTTAATTTAATTAATAAGATATTTCAATAGGTATGTACACTTTAATACTATCTAAACAAAAGCTTTAGTTTATAATAATATTAGGTTAGGTTAAATTTACAAGCCTACAACTAATCACATCTGTAATTGTCATTAGTGCGTGCGGTGAGCTTTTGTATCAAATAGTAATGTTTTGAATATAATTTCATAGTCAGGTACTCTGTTTATTATTTATTATATCTCTGTAACCAACCAACGTGTATCTATTTCAATTCATAATTAATCAGATAATTGTGTCATGAATAATGTAATTATAGAAATGGCAACATTATTTATTATTGCTGCTTACTTCTATGTGAACGTTAAGTAACCTACTGTGTGCATATAATAAATGAATATGACCGTATTTATTCATTTTATTTACATATAAAAAAATGAACTCTACTATCAATACTGAATCAATTAAAAATAATTGATAAAGAGATTGTTTTATGAGGAGAAAATGCAACTGAACAATGTTACACAGTTCTATAATATATTTTTGTGACAATAATGAAATAATAACAGACGAAACATATAAAATATTTAGTTTTTCATACCTCCTCATAGTCTCTGTGCGAGTGTTGCGCGGGCGCAGGCAATGCTCATTCCCGTGAGCGGCGCGGACGACCCACTTTGCCCTTGCGCACGGGGGCGCCGGGCGTCGCGTTCGCGCTTTTCATGAGTTTTTGCCAGTCTTGCTCGCAAACTAGTGACCCCGCCAGCATGTAGTATCTACAGGTAGAATGATATATTTGATTATTACAAAAACATATCTCAGCATTTATAATAAATTTATATTGTAAATTAATGAAAAGAAAAAACAAATCAATGAGCGGCATTGTCATACCACAATTTATATTGTATCTTACGCGTTGTGTGTTCTCAAAAGCTATTATTCGTATTTATGATAAAATATTCTCTTATGATTTAGTTAAGCGACTACCAAAGAAAAAGACAGGCATCAATTTATCCGTACGTCCAATAATATAAATAAATAAATACAATTTAACATAAATAATATAATTGATACTTACCTATCGCCTTGCATAAGGTGTGAACCGCACTTCGAGCATGCGAAGCACTTTATGTGGAAGACATGGAGAGGTTGCTGTGGTGCATTTGTCCGCATCACGAACTCGCTTGCGGGAATTGCCTGCCCGCACGCTGCGCACGCGCCGCTCGAGCCGAACATTCTGAAACAATTATAACATATTTACATGACTATGGTATAGTAAGTTATAGATGATAAGAATATAAAAAAAATCCTCTCCAAAGAAAATAATGACTAAATCAGATTCACGCTGTATTCCGCACACAGCAAGGTAGGCAGAGGGAACCTAGTGTTAAGACACTCTGTTCCCTACTTTCCGCCAAATTCTGGAGGCAACTCAACGCCACGCTTAGCCGCGACACCAGAGCGAAGAAATTCAAATATATATTTAAATAAATATATAAGAATATGACTTAATGAGTATACATAATAATGATCTTATTGCGTTGTATTTTAGCTTTTATTGCTCATCTGACAATGAAATATAGTTAATTAAAAATAGTAATATATCACTTATATCAAAATAGTAAACGAATTCTTGGTCTAATATATTTACTATAAATGGTAGAAATAAATATCGTATAAAGTAACGTCGCTCGCTATGCGAATGGTCCAATCGCCTCAGGTTATGCTTTAAAGTGAATTGTCTGAGGGCAGTAATTAGAAAGCTGTACCAGTAACATATACATACTTGCCATTTTATTTAAAAAATATTAATAAATTAATGTTGTATAACGTAGATATATAAAGTCATAACTTTAAATTTCCTAAAGGGTTTAATAATTTACGAATATAAAAATGTATTAAAATTTATTTTTATTACTTTTAACATGTTTTATCATTACGCTGTATTCTTGTGACGTAGGGAACCGCGGAACCTAGTGTGAAGGCACTCCGTTCTCATTAAGACATTTCCGTTCCCCACTTTCTGGCCAATTCTGAAGGCATTGCGTGTTGAGTGGCGGAACTCGACGCCACGGTTTGCCTTTTTATCAGAGCGAATGGGAATCGAATTCACAACCTGTCGCGTTTACAGATGCACGCTTTCATATTATGTTAAGAAAGAAAAGAAATGTATTAAGAAATAAAAGAACGTATTTTTATAAAAATATGTTTCGTAAAGATGCATTATTTATAAAAACGCAAGTGATTTATTGCGAAGCTCTACCCTATATGGCTTAAGGTCGATTTACCATTTAAGCGTGTAATTGAGGTTCATAAAATATAAGAAAATATAAACTAATAAGTTAGTAATGTGATCAAAACCAATTAAGTATATTCTCAATATACGTTAGTGGCATTTAAGCACGTATTTAAAAATACAACATACGGTTACATAAATTACATTACACTGTGAATGGCTATTAAAGTTTGTATTTTTATCATATTTTTTTATTAGGGTAGTTAACCTATCTATCGACAATCTGTGTGAGGAAATATTGCAACTCTACGCATTCGGTTTCGACGAAAATACAATAATTCCGAGTGAAACTCGTGTCCTTGTCAGGAAGACCTGGTTAATGAAAAAATAAATTTAAAACCAAATTTTCTCGTGTTCTTTAATTTTTTTTTTAACTATTTTACAATTCGGGTGTATATTTTTCCTATTGAGTATTGAAATTGATATTTGATAATTGAGCGAGTGAATGTTGAGTAAATATTAATTAAATAGATTTGTTTCTTTGTAGAGATTAATTAAATAGTAAAGTAAAGTATATAGGTATACACATATAAAAAAAATAGGATATTAAAACATTTTAAATAAATCTAGCAAGAGAATAACACTGTTACTCGCTGTATTTTTTTTAACTTCACGCTGTATCCCGCACTTAGCAGGGTCCACAGAGGTAAGCAGACAATCTAGTGTTAAGAAACTCATTTCTCATTAAAATACTACCGTTCCCTACATAGTGTGGCTGAACTAAGCCCGAACCCACAACCTGTCCCACGCCTGTGCCTCCGCACCACGACTGTCCTCACTGTAATACTTTACACTGTAATGTAAAGATGATTTTTAAATAAAAATAAAGTTAAGATAAGCCACTTCATCTTATTTATATTCAAAACGATCATACATTGTAAAAGAAATAGCTGATTGGTTTGATATCCTACAACGTAAGCGCAAGTATCAGTTTTCCGAAAGTCACTCGAATAGCCCAGGGTTCTTGTTGCAGCTGTTGTCATTTAATGGCCTCATTTGATACTTAATGAGCAATTATTGCGTCGGCTTTTAGCACCGGACTGGGCTATATTATTTACAGCCGGACTCAATATTAATAAATCGCAACAATCCGTTCAAAAGCAATCAAAATTTAATTACCTGCGCTTCTTCGCTGTGATATAATTTGAGGCGGGGCATCCCTAAAAGATAAATTTGAAAGTCTTAAAAGATAAATTCACTTCAATCACTCGCAGCAAATAGGATTTCGTTTCATTTACTCCGGTAAGAGCGTTTTCAATTAAGGAGCGCCCGACAAACAGTAGGTATCGGCGTATGAAGGTAAAATTAATTAAACCGAGCCAAGACAAACATGTACGAATCTATTTGTGTTGGACGTTCGCGAGGTATGTGCGATACACGATACACGATATGCGATATGCGGACTTATCCTATCGATAAAATATTGAGAGCATTACGTATCCGGCCGAAGATCAAGCTAGCTTGCTCTTGCTTACAATCATTTTAACCAAATCTAAATAATTCTATGGAGTTGTATAATAAGATAAATATATGTTTTTTAATGTATTTTAGGATAATTAATTATTAAATTATTTACGTATACGCAAACTTGATTAAAGTATCCAGCTAATGGGTTTCAAATTAATGTTAAAATACTTTTGGATTACCTTCTTACATATACGTGACGGGTTTATTAGAATTCGCAATCGGAACTAACTTTTAGGTTTCCTTTCAAACTGATATTAATTAAGACGTATGTGTAATGAGGAAGTTTGGTGCCGTCGCACAAGCTAGTCGAAGTTTATTTGCCTTCGTTACGTGTAAAATTGAATACGTCGCCGTGAATCCTCATTAATTTAAGATGAAGACTGTATCTTGACATGTTATTTTATTCATTACGGGAGTGTCTCGAGTCTGAATGTACACGTGTCGAGTTTAGATTGTTATAAGGAACATAATTTAAAAGCTTTCAGAGAGATCATTAGTGGGAAGGGGAAAGATGCGAGAAAGATTTTATGCTGTACCTCCTAAACATTTGATGTGAGAGTTAAAGATCTACGTATAGGTATATAAAATACTAAATATAAAGACAATGGTTTCAATTCGACTTTCGACGATATGATTAAATGATGGTGTAATAATATAAAATTACTTGTATTTAATGGATAAATTAAAATAAAATGATTCATTGCCTTTTAAGCTTCTTATTACTGCCACTGCAAATAATATCAAGTACTTCTACTCTTCATTACTATTTTAATAAAAACTACATAAAACTTTATTAATAAAGCAAAAAAATCCCATACTCATTAAAAAATTAATTAGCAATCAAATAAAAAAATTAAAACTCCAAAATCCTGCAACGCGTAAGCGGCTTACAAACTTAATGGAACAAAACTTCGCGAGCAAATCCTCTCCGCGACTTAAACTATATTAGAAAGATAAAATACGTTAATATGGAAATTGATGTAATTTAATTGTTTAAAATTGGATCACTATAATATATTTTCGTTATTTTATAATTGATATATAATTTGATGATACAATTATTTATAATATAATAAAACAGTGCAAGTGTCTGTGCATTAAACGTTTTTACGAAAAATCATTTTGGGTAATGAAATAAATTTAACACAAACTTAACATTTAGATTTTTTTATCTGCATGTTTGTTTATATGCGCACTGCATACTGAGTAAGATCAAGGCTATAATAGATTTTCAACACTGGGGACACCTGACCAATTGCCACTTACCATCACTTACCATCCACACACAAAAATAACATCTAAATAAAAATTATTGAAAGTTGAGTCCGTGACGAACGTAAGTTCGATTTCCATTTGGAAAACTTAAATTATTCAGTTAATATTTAAATTATTCTCTTTGTACCATTCTGAGTTGTGTTGAGCTCCAGTACTCGGTGCACGTTAATGTCTCGAAATTTTATAGATAATGGGTAAGTTCATTTCTAGCTATTATTAAATAGGAACGGAAATGATAATAAAGTCCACGCAAAAAAAATGCTACACTATTATTATAGACCAACTCTCTAATTGCTAAAGTTCACAAGTTTAATCTTCGTTCATTAATTAAATAAAAATAAAAAATGAACATATTTCAGTAAATTAGAAAGATAACTAATGAAAAATAAAATTAATTAAAACTTAATTAGTATTTAAATGATTAAACGAGGATTAAATATTATTCTGCAATCTTTTAACAAACAACAGAGATTTTTATATTAGACAAAAGCTGAGCTATAAAAGTTTCAATTATAAAAATATTAAAATTAATGTATACTTCGGATCTGAAAGTTTCAAATTGATCAATGAACCAATTTCGACGGCGCGGCGTACGGGAGCGGGATGTCTTACTTGTTGCTCAGATTCCGAGCAAGATGTACCTAAGAGGAAATGTTTGTTAATGTCAATTTTAGTTATTACTTCATTGGCATGTGTACCTATAAATATGTTCGTTTTATTATTTGTAGTGATTGTTTCTTGTTTAAATAACGCATACAAAGGTCCAGGTTTGGTTCCGAATCTTGGCTTAAAATTAATTTAGTAATATTTTATAATACGTGATACGTTTGGACTGTGAATAATCATTTCTTATCAATACAGGTATAAAACAGGTGTTTGGAAAGTATTCCCTCGGTGTAAAATGTCCTATTATCTGTACCACGTGAAATATACACTGTTTTAGTTCCATTAATCACTTTAAATCAATTATCTTTGATTGATCAATACTTCCAGTTTGGTTTGCATTTATTTTTTCCATCTGCCTCTGTCTCTGTCTGTTTGTCAGTCGAGAGCATTTTCCTCGAAATATTGTGGAGGTATCAAGGTGAAAGTAATATCAAATATCCAGGTCTACAATTTCGTGGAGCACAGAAAAAAAATATAATTGGTCAGGGTAAACATAATATAAGTTTATGCTCTTTTTTACTGTGTTATAAAAACCCATAGGGTACCTCCCGTTGACCGACAATTGCTAAATTTGACAAGAAAAGAACTTCCTGTACAAATTAAAGAAAAACTCAAAATCTGGGTTCAAGGTATATATGAAAAACAGACTATATATAAATCGTATCGTATCGCAAAGCTAAAAATAAACCTCACGATGAACTACTAACATAAAAAAATATGACACATACTCCTTGAGGTATTTTTTATTAATCCTCATTAAATTTATACTTAAAACTAGAATGTTATTTTTTATTTATTTATTTTAGCTTTACGCTGTATACGGAACATAGAGTAAGCAGAGGGAAACAGGGAATCTAGTGTTAAGACAGTTCCGTTTCCTACTTTCTGACGCAATCTGGAGGCATTGCGTGTTGAGTCCGAACCTCAATGCCGCGCTTTGCTTCGTTATCAGGGCAAGGATGAAAAAAATAAATAATTCTTTTCCTCGAGTGGGAATTAAACTCATACCTGTCTCATTTACATTCGCTTGTGCCTCTGCACCACGACTAGCCTCAACGCCTCAATACGCAATGCTTCCAGAATTCAGGGGAAAGTGGAAATATCTAACCAGACTACCCCACTAGATACATACAAACACACACCGAACAAAGCAAGAGTAAACACCGCCAACTCTAAGCCCACGCAATAAAGATCGCTTACAGCTAGTTACGGTGGTAATAAAGCAGGCGAGTTATCGGATGTCGTTATAATCACAATGCACGCTAGGACGTGGTGTATCAAGTTAGCACATCGTTAGCAAGGAACTCGTTAGCGGCGCGTGGCGTCGACAAGGCAAGAATTTGCTAATGACGCGTACCGCCCGCTCGCAAGATGCAGGACGAAACACTCTTGTATCGTAATACGTATGTGCTGGTAGACGTGAGGCCGTCGTGGTTCGGGAGCACAGGTGTGTGACTGTTGTGGGTTCGGCTCCCACTCAGAACTGATTGTTATTTGTTAATATTTTCGCTCTGCTACGAGTACCAAGGCAAGCTGGGTTGAGTTTCGGCTCTCATCGCGCCATGACTTGAAAATTTGGCAGAAAGTGGGGAACGGAGTGTCTTAACATTAGTTCCCTCAGCCTACTCTGTTATATATGGCATACAGCGTAAAGCTACTATATTACTACTACAATAATTGCAGTAGATACTACTATATTACTACAACTTAAAAAAATAATTCCTTTTAAAAGCTCATCATTAAATAGAATAAATAGCGCAGTAAAATATACATTGTTAATGGAAATTGACATCTCGACTTATCGGTTTTGTAAATGTGACGATATGAATTCTTCATAATATTTTGTTTGAATTAAACATAATAAATTATTAAAACAGTAGATTAAAAAAAACGCCAAATCATAAATATCATTTGCACATATAACACAATAAGCACAAAACTTTGTGGTGATAAATATCTGCAGCGGAACCGATCAAAGGACTTTAAAAACATATCTACCAATATTCCACTAAAATGATTGATATATATCAATGAAATAAAAGAATCCGGGTGCATACAATATATTTTAAAAACAAACTATAGGATTTTATAAACATTAACGCACAACCGTGAAGCAATCTCGTATTCAAATTGACATAGGTAGTAAAACAACAGAGCCTCCGGACTAAGTTCCATAAACTCGTTCCGAACTCCCCTCTACACACTCTATCGGCGATTTTTAATTAAGTCCCTAGCGAGCGTCGAGCGAGCAAAGTAACACCATCAATTCATTATCCTAAACTCCCGCCCGATTGTTCCTGGCTCGCTACTTACGCAAACTTTCATTTTAATCAAGCATTTAATTAAAAATTATCCGAGAAAAACAAAATAAGCCCGTTAGGGCGGTCTGGAACTAATTAAGGCGCATACGATGAGCCGCCCTACAACGGCGGCCGTAAGGTGAGCGTCCTTTAATTAAACACTTGTTCTACTTCAGTGGCCGTTCGCGCCGCTTACCCAACTATTACGACACTATGGAAAAATAATACAACTTTAAGTAAAACTGTGATTTTTTGTGGTCAAGATACGGAAAAATCAATAATCATTATCAATCTGTCCAGTATATTTTTAATTAAACTTTAAAGTAAAAAGCATTCGTCCCACAATTAATTATAAAGAATGATCAGCAGTTTCCCGTAATAGTGAAACTTTTTGTAGCACAAATTATTTAAGTAATAAAATTACTGGTCGTCCGACCACTTAAGGTAGCTAAATTTTAAGCTATATTTTAATAAATATATTATTAAGAACAGTAAGTAATGATATTCCTGACAATATACATCTGCATCTGCAGTAGCAGGTAGGCACCGACGGTACAATGTTTTTAGCTTCACGCTGTATCAGCGAAAAAAAATTTAACTTGAGCGTTACCAGAGCGAGAAAATGAAAATAATAATAAATGAATATTTCATTCCCCCGAGTGGGAATCGAACCCACGACTTCCGCGTTTATAGTTTCATGTTAGTGCCCCTGCACCAGGACTGCATAACACACGAAGAAAGTTACAAGTGATACTAAGTTATATTTTCATTTGCCCACTTAGTAATTTGGTAACCAAGTAGGCGTGTGTAGCGTGAGTTCCGCCGCTTAACTCACAATCTCAAGTACGGGCCGGGAAGCAGAGAAAGGAATGTCTTAAGGATCTTCAAACGTAATTAAATTATATTCAACATCGAGTAGAAACTGGCGAGGACACATATGCAACATTTTTTAAATTACAGTTTTTTTTAAGTTTTAGATATGTGTTATTTACAAATAATACTGTACAAAATAATTAAACCATAATTGAATATGAAATGCATTGTATTAGGAAGAATAAAAGAAGACGAACAATTAATGAATAAAATTAAAAACACGTCATTGTATAAAGGCAGGCAGAGCTCAAAACCGATATCCCCAAATAAAACAGAACGCGGGCGGAGTAGACGCAAACTTTTCTAATTAATGTTAATTTATCAATTAACTTGCGCTAAGAATTAATTATCTCAGTATTACGATCCCTGACTTTATTAATAAACTTTCACTAATCAATCTTATACAATAGCCCGGCAGGAGTATGGAAAAACGACATATAGTAAATAGTGAAATTTTTAACGTTATATAAAATCTTTCCCTCACGCTATAAATTTATAAATCTGCACTAATAAGAGGTATATAAAACCATTAATATTGTAAACATACAAATATTCATATAACATTTTTAGATATAAATTAGACGAAATTATCAATAGTAGACAGAACTTGTTTTTCGAAACACATTTAAATAATATAAATTGTCGATTCATAACACTTAATTGCGCATTTAAATTATTTGTAGATTTAGTATTTAATTTCCACTATTTGGAAACATCAGGTTGTTAGACGAGTTCTGACGTAGAATACAAGTTCAAAACTATGGCGTTGTAACGGCTAAATGTGATATAATTTTCAATACAATTATTAAGCAAAACACAGCATTGAGATAGAGATACTAATTCATAATTCCAGTCGCATTTAATTAAAGTAATAAGCGTCGGTCAAACACATCAGATTTAATTGGCCGCGAGCGCGCGTATTAATTACACCAATTATCTGTAACATTCATAAATAATAATAATTTATTGCTGGCAACATTTGTCAAAAGCCGCGCTCACACGATGAGCTAATCGACTATCACCGCTAATTGCCCCCGTCCCCGGCGCGGCGCCCACCTGCCCCGCACCCCCGGCCCCGAGCCCCGCGCCCCGCGCCCCGCGCCGCCCCGTGCCCCGGGCTCGGGCGGGCCCCTCTTCCCGCCCGCCGCTAACTAATTAGATAAGTTTGCAACTCCACTGTACTTCTGGTGCCCCGCTCCGCCGGTAAGCATCAATCTTTTTAATTAAACATTTTTGACGCTGCAACACGATTAGCCATCGAACTCGTTTATATGCTAATGCACCAAAATATACATTATAAAATATTTAAATAATAAAATTACAATATCGTAAATGCCCCCAAAATTTGTCTGTCCGATCTTATAGTCTTTAAGCCCTATTATGTGGAAACGAAGGTTTCAAACAGTATCCTCCCTATAAGGAATCGTACATAGAAATTAATTGGATACGTCCTAATTGCGACACAACTATTTGTGATAATTTATATTTAACAATAATAAACTTTACATAATATTGTTTTTCTATTAAAATAAATGGAGTGCTATTATAGATTAGAGTTGGACAATATATCAGTAGTTACAATGGCTCATTGTCCGTCGCTCAGTTTGATTAAATAAATAAAGGGGTGCCGATCCGAGACACTCGCGAAGATCTTATCTGGCGTCCCGCGACATTTATAGAGCCCGCGATGCAAGCCGAACTGACCTCTCTATCCAAACTGATAAGGGCTCTTTATCTACTCCCGAAATCATAAGCATCTAATCTGTAGCAGCTTTTTAAACAGATCAAAAGACAAGTTCGTTCTTTATTTCGATTGTTTTGAGTGTGTTTCGAATGGCGTGCGTGTCTCGTTAGTAAGACTGTGGTATAAGATTTAGATGGATGGTAGTTACACCTTTATTTTAACGTGGAAAAAGTCTCTCATTTCTATGTGTGATGATGTGGCAGTTTGATTAATTGGTACTGTTATTTTATAAATTATATACATAAATAATTAAAGAAAATCTAGGATTTCAGATCATACCAATTAGGGTCCAGTCACAAATTAATCTTGATCGTAAATAATGGAAACAATCATCAAAAATTTTGCTTAAATGATTTTAAATTTGTTAACAAATGTGATACCACATTTGGTCTAACTAGTAAAGCTGTGACTCTGGCAGCTTTCGATAAGCAAAGAGAAGAAAGAAGAACGATTTTTTTATTACATTTTTGTCATGAAAACTTATAATGAACACAAATGAATATTATTTTAAATGTTATAATAATTATAGTTTTTCTTTTTTCTTTTTCTTCACTTATATAGTTATCATACAATATCCGGCACTTATAAAAATCTTTTTTCGTAATATGTGCTCGAAAATCTTATATTTATAGAATAATGTGCGTATTAATTTACAAACACAAGACAACATAAATTATATATATATATATATATATATATATATATATATATATATATATATATATATATATATATATATATATATATATATATATATATATATATATTTTTTACCTTTGTCGAAGGAGAATTTCAGAACTCTCTTTGCTCGTGTTTATTACCAATAAGCACTTCCTTAAAAAAATGTTTCTTATAGAAATTTATCTTTGAATAGCTTATTTCACGCTGTATCCAGCCCACAAAAGGGTAAGCATAGGGCACTAGTGTCAAGACACACCATTCCAATTCCAAATTTTGGGGTCATTACGTAATGTATGTAAGTGGTGGTGTAAGTGGAAAGTGGCGGAACTTAACACCTTTCTTTGGAAAAATGGAAGGACTCTATTGGTCTCGAGCTTATTTAAGTAATTCTTTTGCATGCTTACATTTTTATACTATACACAGATAGATAATAGAAACATATACATATAATAAAAATTAAGTCTGTGTTGAAAATAAAAATGTGAGATCCAGGGGAATTGTCATAGTGTTCTATATGGGGGAAAGGATCTTGTAATTGGACGGGCCGGATGCTGCGCACTCACAGGTTACTCTGAGCCCGGGCCCTCTTGCGGTCGCCGCAGGAAATGAGAGCCAATCTAAATTTCTTCCATGGCAAATCGATTAGGCTGCGCTATTAAATCATTCACTTTGAATGGTTTTGATTTATGTATGACGTAAGAGTTAATGAGATTCTCTGTATTAATGTATATATTGTGTCAACACATGGCATGCCATTTTCAGTCTTTCTTTAACATAAATATTATAATTTTATTATTAAAAGATTTTAATTTAAAATGAAAATATATCTTTATATTATAAATATAAAATCTTAAAATCTAGTTAAAGAAATGATTTATTTTATTCAATAGAATCTAAAACCCTAACATTCCGCTCAACACAATCAAGTCGACAAAAGTTACGATAAGCTGATCCGTAAACGGGTTAAGAAGTTCATGTTTATTCATAGCCGGATTGGCCACAATCTGCACAGAATCTCGGCACGAAACTCATTTTTCAACTTCATAAATTATCGGCGGATATCTGGGACCGTTCCGTACCTACCTTAATGAGGTTGTAAACAACAGTCTAATTAAACTCCTTAATCGCAAAACTCAAACGGTTACCGCTTTTAAAACAAAACCTCGCAATTTTCGAGCGACCACCGCGTAAATAGCCTTCGTTATATCGGGCCGGCGATCGCGGCTCATTACCTTCCCCCTCCCTAATTAGACACCCTTCCTTCCGTTCTCCAGTTTACCCTGCACGGTTCGAATTGTTTTCTAATATTTTTATTAATTTAAGTTTAATATTTACGTACACATGCTACATTGCATGTTATTAATTACAGTATTGTTGAGATAACATTTTATAATTTCGGCATAAAAAGTTGCTGATCTCCCACTACCAATAAATGAAAATTACTTGTACACTAAAGATGTTTGTCATTCTCCATTATTTAAATCAGAGCAAAGAAATGAAAATCTAAATGTAAGTAAATATTTCATTTTCTCGGGTGGGGATCGAACCCACAACCAGTCGATTTTACATTCACATTTTGTGCTCCTGCGCCACGACTGGCCTAAATTTTAATAATATCAATAATCCACAAATAGAAATATTATTAAACATAAAAAATCTTTTTTGTTCAATAAAAAAAGTAAAAATTCAATTTCTGATTTCAGGTTGATCTACATAATAGTTTGGACTGTTTGTAGTATAAATATCATGTTAGCAATTTTCAAATTTGACATGAAACATAGGTATAAGGTTTAGGTGTAAATATTAAGTTGAAATTTGGTATATGCCTTTCAAACATAAAAGACCAGTTCCACGAGTCACGTAAGCTATTATGCAGAAAAGTGGTCTCGTTGGACACCGTAAAAAAAGGATTTTCTTTTTTCCCCGCAATAGACGTTCTATCGACATCATTAACGTATCGACAAAGTTAGCCGCACAGTTATTTGCTAATGTGACAACAACACAGAGAAACCCGCCACGTACGAATATCCATCCACCTTTTTGGATAAAACCAGGGACACAGTGAAGCTTTATCTAAAATTAAATCACTTATACGTATTTCGTTTTTAAGTAATTTTAGTTCGAACAAAATATTTAGTACGAAGACGTCGATACCCGTTGTCCAGAAAAAGATTGGAAAAATATTTATTCCTTGACAAAACAAGATTATTGATAAATCTATTTTTATTTTGTTTTTATTTTAGGTTATTTTTCGTACCCATTATTGTGCAACTTTTGTCCATTAACAATAATTGCACAATAATTGTGGAAATCAAGAGAAGAGAAGATTTAAGATCATATAGATAGATAGGTATATTATAAATTTGAAAAAAATATAGCGTTCAGTTAGCGTTACCCACATATACTTAATAAATCACAAACTATAATTTAATATTGTATTTTGTTTTCAAATACAAAATGTGAAGTCAAAATACTAGTAACCGAAAGCAACGTTGCGCTCGGTGTTCCTTACGCAGCAGGGGTATATTCTAATAGCGCGTTAGCGTGCCCCGTTTTTGCGCTAACGAACAGGTTGCGTTAAGATGTCGGATCGAGTCCAATGTGGAATTTCGCCTCATTAAAAGTTTTGACCCGTGGAGGCAATTTAGGGACTCGCGACTACTCTTATATTAACCATCTGATTCACTACGAACTATCTATCAGTTACAGTACACAAACCAAGGTGTTAATTAATGGTGAAACAGTAATAGATTAATGTATGGGTTTTAAATGTTTTTCTATTTTTATGTTTGTATACTTTAGTAACTGAAACAGTTTGGCGAAATTGAAGGGTTTTTTCTATTGTGCTCCTATTGAATCTGGGCTACATATAGGAAATCAAGGAAATCTGAAATGGACAAGCTAACTAGCTATAATATAAAAAACTGGTCAAGTGAAAGTCTGGCGCCCATCGAGGGTTCCGTAACAATTTACTACATATGATATGTATTTCCCGTTGACCTACAATCCTGAAATTGATACGGAACCCTTGTTGAGCGAGTCCGAATGACCGGTTTTTTTAATAAAAGTTGACAAATGGTAATTTTTTAATGATATGAACTACAATTATAACTTTGTAATAGTTTTTATCCGTAATATAAATAAACATTTCCTTTCTTTAAATTCTTCCTTATTTCTACTGCAAGTTCTCACTTTCTTGCCAAATTTCATAATTGTAATATAGGTTCTACGTTTACATTTAGAACCTAGAAAATACATTATACGTTGCTATGCAGACCAAATTGGCAATTTAGGGAATGATAAAACGAAATAATTTGTTTTAATATCTGTTAATTCTTGAAAGATAATAGCACTTGAATACCTACTGACCAGACCTGGCTATTTTCAACTTTCTAATACACAGTTCATCAACAAATTCATTATGTCGTAAAGAAGCATGCGAGACCGAAATATCGCGGGGCTCGTAAAACCGCTCGTAAAGACGTTTGTTTACTAATTCGAGTAGGGCAGGTGGGGTGAGGGATGCTGCCAATAATAGTTTAGCTAATAAATCTAATACATACACGTAAGACATGAAAAATGTTATTTCTCTATTTATGAAATAAAAAATAACTTTATTAGTGTTTATGTGAACTCTAGTGACGGAATTAGGTAAGCGTGTACGTGTGTCCGCGTGCAGTCCGCTTTGCATTTATGGGATGTATACAGACAGTGTAGATGTGACGAAAGCTTGAAGTATGATGCTAGAAGTAGTTCAGACCGGCTAATACTGCTGTTTGGCTACCGGCCTGAGGCGCGGCTCATTCCTTATTTGATGACTGCTCTTGTGCTGGTAACAACGTCAGGTGTTTCTTAATATTATTTTTTTGTTCGATTTATTAAAAGTAAAAAAAAGTTAGCACGATCACTGTAAAAAGTAGAAAAATGAATGTGACCAAGCAGTAAAAGAAAAAAATCGATAGTCGACTATGAAAGTCACAACGCTGTTGTTGATGATATAACAGAACAATTTATTATTAACACAAGCAATACAACAGAAGATAGTAAAGATGATGATGATGCAAGTCCGGCGTAGACTTGGCTCTACTTTTGGTAACTCACACCCAACCACAGACCAGCTTACGCCTCGCGGACTTTAGTAATTTAACAAAAGTGTAAAGAAAATTTGATTATTAGTAAATTAGTAGTAAATTTTATTAATTAAGAGACTAGTTTCATAAATACCATTTTACATTTCTCTCTATGGATTCATTTATTCTTTTAAAAAATAATATTTTCTAAACATAACAAGTTAAAACCATAGATAAATTGTACGACATTAGTCAACTCGCAACACGTCGCGTCGCTATGCAAGGTTAACACGTGAGGTTAATTAAGATCAGAAGCTGATCCATAGCTAAGTTGCCGGTAACTTCCTAATTGATACGATTAAATCGTCATCGCAACCGCGCTCGTTGCGATTGAAATCTAATTTGTTGCGCTAATTTACCCTATTTCACTATAATGTGAAGGGTGATCTTTTAGTAAACGCATTATACGTTATATTTTATTGATAGTATTTAGTCAATAATAATCAATTAAAAATTCAACCATATTTGGATGGTGATATCGTAACTAAAATAGTCAGCATGTTTATTTTAGCGTGGAAAAGTAACAATCTACTAGTTTATTACAAAATAAAAACTGGAAGTAACTTAAATATGTTATCTATCCGGCAGGCTTGTGTACTTTGAAAGCTTAGTAGGCAAACAGAATTTATAAAAAAGATTTAACGGCTGTCAACGGCTACTATATGCAGGCGGAACTGCAAAAGTTATCTTCGTTTCCAATAAACCCCGCTGTATGATGAGTTAAAACTCTGGCTAACTGAATCTCGGATAGTCATATTAAAAATTCCTTTGACAATGGTGGCTATCGAATAATGATTTGTGTACGTCACGCCAGTTTCCGTTGTCATACTTGCGCCAAAATTTTCGCCGGCGATTTTTACTATTTTTCACCGACCAGCCGGACGCTGGGCCCTGCGTTTATTTATTAACAAAATTCGTCCGTCTACCTAACACGTCTCTTTCGTATGCTTCCGCTACTCTAATGCAGCCTGTAGAACAATGCCATAAGGTCGCGGATTCGATATCTCGCTACGTACGAGTTGGGCCGTTTTCGGCCGCGCGGACACCGTTTACGAGGCTGCATAGGCGCGACGCGGCAATGCGCTCCACCCATATCAATTTCGAATAGGTTTCCTATCCTATTCGACCAGCGCGGGGAGATTGCGTTTTGATCGTTTTGTGTGTAAAACTGTTGCCCTAAATTAAACGCTTTAATAATAGAATAGAAATAAAACCAGTCCACGTTCGGTTCTGTTGACGAAAGCACTGGCATGTAAAAATCGAGCGCGGCGTGCAGATTTACAATTAATATTTTATGAATTAGTCGCTCGTAACATATATGTAAATAGGGCTGCACCCTCCTGCGCCCTGCACGGACGGACGGACGACTGCATCGATTCTGAGCATCATCAATTACAAACAAGTTCCAATTAGAGATAGTGCAGTTACAAATCAAATTCAACCGAGTCCTGTGCGAGAGTCGTTCACTAATTAGAGCTGCGGGCGAGGTGCCTCCTGCGAACTAATCAGGTGGCTAAATAATGTAGTCGTGACGGCGTCGTTAGCGCTCGTGAGACAGACGTTATTAATTAACATCACTCTCCCCGCACACACACACCCCCGCACACCCCCCGCGCACCCCCACGCACCCCCGCCCCGCCGCCGCCCCGATTGTCGTCTCGTTTCTGTGGATATTATTCATCAATTTGGGATTTCCAACATTTGCAAAACGAACGACATGATACTTCAGTTACGGGTCCACTGCCACTTTTATATTTTTGAACGTTGTTTTTCTATATAATATATTTTTTTTAAGTTTCTTTGTATTCGTTAGTCAATATTGTAAGAAGCAGTTTCTAAATATTATTATTTTTTAAATTAATATATAGTTCTTTAAATATAACAAAAATAATGATTAATAATATTACTAGTATTTTCTTTGTGTGTTCCAACAAAATATTACAGCAAAATGTTTTATGCTGCAATATATTTGTAGTTTCCGTCTGGCCGAGGCCAGCTATGCCCTTATACTGTAAGACAATTTCCAATTAAGAAGCTAGAGTCAATTTATATAACAAAGACTTGGTGTACACGCGACATGATTGGCTCATCTCGTAAATTTCTCGTGGCCTCCTAAACACGACTTCAGCGTGCTCCGTCGAGCCAGCTACGACGTGTCTGCTGCCCCTTACGACATCAAAAAGCTAGCTGCAGTATCACGTATGTAGGTATATGAATGTATATTAGAATTGATTCGTACATTTGTACACTGTAAAGAAATACTTATGAGAAAATGTAAATAAATGAAGAAAATTTACATTTCATTTTAAAAATACAGCTTAAGTCTATAATATGTTAAGTTATAGGACTTAGGAGGACTTAGGAGTAATATTTTATTCATACATAAATAAATTAATATTTAAGAGTAAATGATAAATATTACTTAGCATAACAAAATAGTAAAAGTTAACATCGTTATAAAATTAAGTAGAAAACAGTATTGTAAAGTAAATTATTTGTTCCCTCTGATTTTCTCTACGTAAAAAAAATTTTGTAATTAATATAAACGTAGTATGTACTTAGAAATTCACTTTTAAGTGTCAATATCAACATTGAAATTTAAAAGTAATCAAAGAATCCTACACATCATTTAAAAATATCGCTTTGATGTACCTTTAACTATTTCGTATCAAAATACATACCACAAGCGATAATTCTGTATTTTTTTATGAAAAATATATTTTTATATACAATACAATTATATGTTGCGTAAATGATACCTATATTACATTATAATATTAGCATTTACGTGCGCTCACGGAAGTTAGTTTTTTTCCGTTCATTAACCGAGGTCGTTCGGCTTATTAAGGTCGATAGAAATTAAGTAGGTAGTAAAAATTTATATATTGCTAAATATATTTTTCAAGAATTTAACAGAATTATATTTTACATAAATTCTACTAATAATATGTTATTCAATTGATTTAAGCCATCTTTTACCCGGTATACTTAAGCTGAATTAATGAAAAAATATATACAGCTTATCACTTTATTTGTTTTTTTTGACATCTCTTATATCAAATATATATTATTAATCATAATTTCTCTCGTGAAATCTTATAAGATACAGATAATAAGATTTAACGGTGTCACCAAAGCGGTTATTATGCGGTCGTGCTTTTGAAGTTTACCCAAAGGCAACAAGTTTGCATGTCCAAAGTGGATATCAGTAATAGAATTTCGAACATAGATTGGTCGTTCGGCCAGCGCTGTTTAGACGCTAGACTGCGAGGGACAGACAAAGAGACAAACGAAATTAATTGGGGCCATGCGCCGGCGGCGTAATCCAATCGTTTCAGCTCGTCCACAAGCCTTTTACACGACTTGACCAGGGCAAGAAACTCGAACTAACTTTACGACCGCAACCAATTTGTTTGCAATACGGATTTACGACTTTAGCTGATGATGTATGTACTCCTGTTTTATATTTTATTTTTTAGGAGTTTTGTAGTTTTCTCAAACAATAATGAAAAGTTGTAATTTCAAGCCTATTACTGTATTTAAATGAGCATTGTAAATACCGTTAAACATAATTAAGGGTATGTACGTATGTGGCGTGGTAAAACATTAAATTGAACGCAAAATTAGTTTAAATAAATTATGAGCAATTTGATGAAAATTGTTAATGCAATAATATTACACTCTTTTGATATTACAAATGCAAACAATTAGTTTTACATTAAAATTACAATGTAGGTTCACCTATAAACAAACAATAAATTTTAAATACAAACTATTTAATAAAATTTAGTTTAATTTATAAAATCCTGGACAATATCGTGCCGTACACAAATCTTTGGCATCATGGCAGGAGTTTGTCGACATCAATTTACGTACAATGTCAATTTGCACAAGAGAAACGTTCGAGTCCGGGACACAGTGCCTCATTAGAGGCGAGCGGTTGCAATTAAACTGGGCGTCTTTTGCGCGTTAACGAACGACCAAATTGGAAGCCGCCCGCCCTCAGCACGTGCTATTGCGAAATATTCTTTAACATTTATAACAAATGTTTACATTGACAATACCAAGCAATACATAGTGTCTCGTCAATACTTGCCAAAGATAAATTATAATTATGATATAAGAATTCGCCTTATTTTGATTATCTGTGTTTATCGCGAGCGGGTTTGGTCGTTACTTTGCCAAGACGTTGTTTGTGTAAATAGAAATAGTTATTTCGTGTCGGGTTTGACCTTAATTTCAATATGCTCGGAAAGTAGGTTTACTACGCCAATTAAAGTCATTGGACTCTTGGCTAATGACTTTTAATTTTGAGCACAACTCCATTACTCGTGTTCTTGTTTAAAATAATTTAAAATTAATATCACGTAATAGCATTTAAACACGATGTTTTAAGAAGCAAAAAACATGCATTACATATTATTTAAAAATGTTGTAATATTTTTCTGAAATAAATATCCTTATAATATACGAAACGTTGGTGAAGTTTGTACCGCAGACCGAGTACACGCGTAATACTTCAATGATAAAAATGATTTATTCACGAAGTTCCACTACAAGTTGCAAATGTGAAGACGGCTAACAATGTGAAAGTGTACGCGTGGTAAGAAGTTGGTTTGCAGGCTCGTTAGCGGCGGCTGATTGCCGATTGAGCAGCAATTGCCTTGATTGACGGAGCCCTAACGAACTCGCTTCAAGAGCTGGACGTGCCTCGACGCTCTGATCTTTTAACTCCTAAACGCTCGACAGGTAAATTTTGTTAACGCAAAAATATTTTGTGAAATATTTACTTGTAAAATATGGAAAATGTTTTTTTTGTTTAAATGTTATCTTAAAGAAATCAATATTTCAAATGTGTTATTAATAATTACTATCTAATAAATAACTTACATATATTATACTTAAAGCCATAAACATCACAGCATGATTCAATTAATTATAGTCTCTAGATCATTAACTATTTAAATTAATAAGACATCTATAACTGACGGCGAGGCAAAGTTTTTATATACCAGAAGTGGTGGTAAATGCAATCCAAAGAAATTTTAACCACCGTTGGTTTTCATGAATAATGTACAGTAACATTACAGTATCTAATTTTGTTTGCTATTCGTAGAGGTGCTACGTGCTACGAGTTTTCTGATTGTTGGTTTTTCGATCGCATAATTTACTTCAATTGATGTGGTTTGAATTTCCATAGATTTCATTTATTATATATTTAGGCTATCGTGAACTATCACAATAACGTACATATGTCTACACGTTTTTCTCTAATAAACAATTTATAAACATTTTTTTAATAATACAACCATCTTTAATTAGATGAAAGCCTTAGGAGGTGTATAGAGACAACAATCCGACTAATTTTACAGGTAAACAGTAATCAACATCACAACAGAATGAAACATCATCAGTGTCTTAGCACAGTAAAACCGCAATTCATCATATCAGAACAAAAGGTGGTTAATAAGCGCGGCGTTTGTTTGCGTGAGAGAGCGTTAATTTCGTTAAGGAGTCTCAATCAGGGAAGACGTGTGAGTAAAGTCGGCGGGCGGTCGCGATTCGAGCGAATTACCGTACCGTACCTGGAGGCGCAGGGGCCGACTCGTTAGTTGTTGTTTGCCGAGTGACGCGGGTCAATCAGCAGAGACATGCACGGAACCGCACTTCTTCATCCCCCTACCCTGCCGCTCGTTAGGCCGCACCGTCTCTGTCAACTGTGAGACGAGCTTTATCGAATCTACGACGCACGACCCGCGCCCCGGTTGGCCCACTCTTAGCTCCTAGTTCACAACCGCCGGTAAACAAATGAAATCAGCATAAAACGAATTTATATTTCCTCCTGGAATGGCAAATATCCACCCTTAAGGAAATCTAAATTAAACCGGTTTAATTTTTACGGCGAAATAAATCAATATAATATAGTACAAGTGAGGTTTGCACGCACGGAAAATCAGAGTGTAATTATAACGGCAGACGTGTACCACACCGGGGTGGTGGACTTACTTAATTGGGTCGAATTCCTTGCGTTTAGCTAATTAACGTTTCGGGCGCCTCGAGGCAGCTGCGGTCCACGTGCGAGACGAGGGCGGGACGCGGGACACGGGACGCGGGACGTGGCACCGAAGGCTTTTTCGTTTAGGATCATTCTCTACAATAGTATGTTCATATGATTGTGAGACGAGTTTGTGTTCATTATTAAACATTAAATATAAAAACTACTAACTTTGTCTCATAAATAAATAGTTTATTATGGCACAATGCGGTAGGTAGGAGGACATGTCATTAATTAGCGACAATATATACTAAAAACTTTGTTGCCAACATCCCAAATTAGCCCTTTAAGTTTTTTCGCGATGCCAATTTAGTCGGCTTTGTAGATTCCACCGGTTGGTTGATGCGCCAAGTTGTGCTTTTTGCCTCTTTCACAGGTAGAAAATGCAACGGCTCTGAGTATTTTCATAACAATGCGCCTGCGGCTTTCTCAGTTTATTTTTTTTGAGCGTTCAAAACGTTTGACAGACACGCTATTGTCATTGTTAGATAATGCTTTAAAAACTTTACCTTTTATGGATACTCAATGTTGATGATCGGCAAAAGTGAATCGAATAGCTTTTTATAAACCGAAACTAATTAACGTGCCTAAATATGGTTATAGAAATCGTTTTTTAAGGTTAAAATTCAATAAGATACTTTGAGTATACTTATTTACTAGAAACGTATGTACATATTCGTGAAGGACTTACCTTGTGTAGTCGCTTTTGCATAATATCATTCCTCCTTTGAAGTAAAATGAGCGACCCATGTCTGCTAAGGCTTGGCCACAACACGTGCATTTCAAACATCCGTGATGCCAGTATCTATCGAGAGCGTGGAGGAGAAACCTTTCTACAATTTTGCCACCACATCCTGCACATTCTTTGAGAGCCGGGTTATTATTGTTGTGTGGGTAATCATGTCCGTTGGCTGCGAATGCTGCCTCTGGTGAAGGCGGGTGTGGCGAGCTGAGCTCCGCGTACCCGTGGTAGTGCGGGTTCATGCTCAACGCGCTCGCTGCCAGCTTGACGGTTGGAGCGGGAACCGCTCACGCCGACCACCACAACTACACGCCCTGCAAATGAAAAAATATAAATATGTCACATATATCTTTTACATACATATATACATTTTATATCTAGATAAAACATTTTTATACTACATAGCACCAAATTAATTTAGCAGCAGTTTTTCAAAATTGACCTTGCGAATATTTTTAAAGTTTTGAAACATCACATAGATCCACAGACTGGTGCATTAAAAAATTCCAATTAGCAATTTGATACAATTATGAGCGAGATGGGAGTTTCTGCGGAGCGAGTGCGGGACGTAGCGCGGTGCGTCAACCCGATCCAATTAGCTCGCGGCCAGCGGAGCGGCGGGACGCCTGTGCCGTCTGAGCGCTCCTGTCGCCATAAAACTTAATTAAACGTTTTAAAACAAGTATTCATTAAAGAATAATCAAGCTTATGTAGTCATAAATTACCGGATTGTCCTGCGCGAAACGGGCGCCGTAATTAAGACTGCACAGAGTTGATCAAACGCACTGATTTGAAACTACCCTTCATTAAGAGAACGCGAGGCGAGCGCGAGAGCTTCCGCTGCGGTGCAGAAACTAATTAAGAATAACGGACGCTTTAAAAGCGTAATTAATTTAGATTGTAATTCTATTTCTCTCAGAGTAAAGTAGACAATTATTTCAGTAGCCCTTTCTTTTGCACCGATTTGCTTTGCTAAATGTAATTTGGTTAATTTTT
>JAATLQ010032499.1:62304-76715 GCA_013421005.1 Heliconius erato x Heliconius himera
TAAGACTGCACAGAGTTGATCAAACGCACTGATTTGAAACTACCCTTCATTAAGAGAACGCGAGGCGAGCGCGAGAGCTTCCGCTGCGGTGCAGAAACTAATTAAGAATAACGGACGCTTTAAAAGCGTAATTAATTTAGATTGTAATTCTATTTCTCTCAGAGTAAAGTAGACAATTATTTCAGTAGCCCTTTCTTTTGCACCGATTTGCTTTGCTAAATGTAATTTGGTTAATTTTTGTGTCCGACATTGGAAAGGGTTGTGACTATTTTGTTATTTTTAGGCGTGTCTTGAATGAGATTTGACTCTCTTTCTGGATACAAATAGAAACATTTCTTAAATCAATATTACACACAAATATGTGTAATGAAGTCCATATGGGACAGGCGAGCAGGTAGAGGTGGCGTGTAAAATGCCCCATGACCGAGTTGCGTGCGTACTAATGAGCGGGTGTCGCGTGCACCTACAAGCACTTCGTAAATCGCACCCGAACTACACTGATCTACTGGCTACGCATATATTACATTTTTGTCTTGTTAATTTCGCGAACACGTGTTTTGTAGCACGTACCAGCTTTCGGAGATTGTAATCGGACTTCTTGGGCATCCATTAGCTGGATTAACGGTTGATTTATAACCACAATAAAAACTTTAGAATGGAACGAGATTGTACAACGACTATTAACTATTCCAGTTTGTGTCAATGACCTATACGCTCCACTCTAATATCACTTTGACATTGTCATTTTAATATATATAAATGGGACATTTGCAACAGTCATATAAAGAAATAGATTTGTTATTAATAAATTGATCACATATCTATAGTTTTTATCATCATAATGCCTAAATTAAAATTATAGTACTAAGGAAATAAAAGAAATTAAATATTTTGAAACATAATTTTAACCTGTATCTACTTAAGGCCTTACAAATATTACAACAGTAAATTTTAAACATATTACAGCTTTACTAATTTTTAAACGTATAAATATGCCGCCAAATAAAATACATAAAAATATTTTTTGGACCATGAAATACCGTTGTGTATAATTACTCAAACTTATGTATGTCTGTTTAAGTCTTACATCGAGTGACTAGGGTGATAGTAAGCTACAAGAATATTGAACCTTGAACCATAAGTAATAAAGCAGTAAATTGCTTTTTTATTTGGGATCCGCGTTATGTGGTGCGTGTTTAGGCTGAGGGTGGCCTGGGAACCTGGCAGGTGCCGTTTTCATTATTCAAGCCCCATTGATTGGATACTTTGTTGCCGTTTAAAAATCTTATTACCTGCCGCCCAACAACAAAGAGAAACGAGGCAACAAGCCTCCTCACAGCCCTCTATTTACCCGCTAAGTGATTTTTTTCAATTACAGCGATGAACTGCACATTCAAATGTTTAACGAAACTGTAAGTCATCTTGTTAGGCTGGTTATTTTTGCTATTCTTGAAAAAAATTAAACGATGTAGACGTTAGCACAGTCCGAGATTTTTTTTACAATTATATTAAACTTTTGTCAAATATATTAAAACAATCATCACCTACTTAATACTGTAAGCAGTACCAACAATTATTTTTATTTATATATATTTATTGTGATAAAAATGATAGATAAATTTATTATGTGGAGTACGTACGGTACGTTGTCATAAAAATAACCCTTATGTTATACATTTAAATTGTTTCAATATTATTTATTTTATGATATATTAGTAAGTCACAAAATATCGAAAAGTATCAGACATTCACAATCATCAAATTTAATTCATAAAATCGGTCACTAACTCCACACGGTCTCAAGAACAACAGCGGGGCCCGTGAATAACGTAATTAAGGCGAAACCGCCGACAAAATTAAACGCGAAAACGGAATGAGAATGTGAGCCTAATTAGAGCCGGGGGGAAGATGTTGCACCGGCACCACCTCTTCACCTCCCTTATCTCCAAATGGAATGTTCCGCTTAGGGTCCATGACAATCATTGCTAATGGTATATTTATGAGACAAGTATCTGCTCAACTTTTGCCAATTTTGAAGTTGATTTTCTTACTAAAAATATCTATGCAGGTAACATAAATACTTACTATAAAACAATATATTTACATATATTGATATTAGAGGTCAGTTGTGGCGCAGGGGCACAAAGTGAGACTGTAAAACAGACTATGGTTGTGGGTTCGATCCCCACTCAAGATGAAATATTTACTTAAATTTACATTACCATTTCTTTGCGTTCATGTCGAGACAAAGCGCGGCGTTGAGTTCTGCAACTCAACGCGCAATGCCTCCAGACTTCGGCAGAAAGTGGGGAACGGAGTGTCTTAATACTAGGTTCCTTCTGCCTGCCTTGCTGTGCGCGGGATACAGCGTGAAGCTGATAAAATTAAGATAAAAATAAAAATTGATTAGGTATATTAAGAAGAAACCATGCCACGTTCTCTTTTGCTACAATAATCAAATAGTTTCATAATACTGTTAAATTTGATATATTTATCTTTTTGTTTTCGGTTTTAAGCTGTATATGATATAGTAACCCGCGTATAGCAGTGTAGTTAAAGGGAACCTCGTTTTAAGACACTCCGGTGCCCATTTTATTTTATGATTTTTCTATTAAATTAGTTTATACCGCGCGATATCAGGTTCCTACAATCACAAACAAATGTGAAACAAGTATATACATAATGAGAACAGTACTTGAAGCTAATGTATAATATTATTTGCATATAATGACCGTTAATGGCCCAAGCGCATTATTCATCGGACGTGACCTCAAAATGAACCGTTCGATTTGAGTTTTCTCGTGATGAGAGAGCCAAGCAATATTATTTTTAATCGAAATTTTTAGTTATTAAAAACATATTTTTTTAATTTTAAAGCATTGTTTTCTCTATAATTAAAAATAAAATTATATATTTCATTTTTGATATAAAACTTTCGTGTATATACTTAAAAAGGAAAAAAAAGATTGTGAGGTATTTGTGTGATTTAATAGCTTGGTGGTTGGATATAATTTGTTTTACAGCGATTATAGCGAGGTTCAAGAAAATAAATCGTGTAATAAATACTATGATAAAACAAATATTTTATTTTTGTTATTCTTTAAATTAGATAAAAAAAAATAAAATAAATCAGCTTCACGCTGTATCCCGCACACAGCAGGGTAGGCAGAGGGAACCTAGTGTTAAGACACTCCATTCTCCACTTTCTGCCGAATTCTGGAGGCATTGCGTGTTGAGTGGGAGAATTCCACGCCGCGCTTTGCCTCGACACCAGAGCGAAGAAATGGAAATATAAATTTAAGTAAATATTTCATCTCCTCGAGTGGGGATCGAACCCACAATCAGTCGATTTTACAGTCACACTTTGTGCCGCTGCGCCACGACTGGCCTCAATTAAATTAGATTGTTTATCATTAACAATAACCGCTTAAAATGCCTGTTGTGTGTTTACTATAGGTAACTTAAGGATTTTTTTGTGGGTGATGATGAGTAATTTTGCTTAAAATAAATTATTTTATGTATGAATTTAGTTTTTGTAAAAACCGCCAACTTTTAGAAACTTTGGATAATGGACTGTGATATACAAATACAAGTTTTGTAGCAACAAATAGGTATATAAATCAGATAGACACTGATAGCATCTTTGATAAAAAGATGAAAAAATGTATTTAATATTTTAGAGTTGGCGACTACAATAAAAAATATGTAAAAACAATATTGTTTTAAATAGTTATGATATTTAGTTATTGAGTTTTAGATGTAAGAAAAAAAGGGCTGTTGAAGTCTACAAAAAAAATTATAAATTAAAATCTAACATAATCAACATAGATTAATTGCATTTTCTTATTTTAATTTCAGAGTGTTGATTAAAGTTAATATTTAAGATGTTAACGTCCAATTTTTTGTACAATAAACATATTTTTCGACGTGAGCATTTAAGCCTTGCGCGAATAATCGCCATTGGTTTTGTTCATTTTATTAACCTCAAATAAAATTTTACGAGTCGCACTCGTCACGCACGTTGAGTGGATCGTTTTGTTCGACAGTAATGGGCCGGGATTTGTCATTGTCGCCAAACAGGTGTGTCGTGACGAAAAACACGTGTAATGACCATATAAATGCATTCAATATCGCCTACAAGTCTCTCGCTCTCGCCGACTCTTAATTACAGGCGGCCAAGCGTGCAGGGTCCGAACTTCTAAAGCTAAAGTAGTGGGCTGTGAGAATTAGGTACTAGTTTTTTAAAAATTGGCGTATATAAAATTTTAATATCAGGTTCTTGGTTTCGTACTATAAGATGTAATATTTCTTTATTTAAAAAAATATGTTATTTATATTAAATGAACAGTGATTGAATATTTTATTTACTTTATGTAATTTAAATTTATCATTACTTATTGTTTATTGAAAATTGAATTGTTAATTAATTTATCAGCTTGATGTGTTTTCTACAACGCAAAAGGTTACAATGTTAAATGACAACAGGCAATTGTCATTTCTGATGGGCAAACACTGATAACGTACCTATTGTTCATCAGTCAACGCACTTTGCACAATCAGGTAAAGTCCTCGCAAAATAAATAATAATTAGGCATCAAGAGTCATCCATTGTTTTGCAATACGTTGATGGGCACACTGAAGTTCTGACTCGTTTTGTTTTGTTTCAGATATTTTAAAATATTTTTTTAATTTTTTTATTAACTTTATTAAATACGTTTTCAAGATAAACTTTAATTATTTTTTTTTTTAAATAATAATAACATGTGATGTGTTACTTTTTAAGTACAAAAAAAAATCACCAAAATTAATTTCTATGTCATATTTATAGTGCACATTGTAAGCAAATCTTAATATAAAGAAATAAATATAAACGTATAATGAACATGTAGCCATTTTTTACACGAAAATATTCGACGTGAAATTTAAATTTGTCAATTTTGTTTTTACGAGGTACAGTTAAGGTAAAGCGGTAAATGATGTACAACCGTTAAATGTGCATGCGATGTCAACCACAACTTAAAATCTAACGGATTTGATACTTTATTTTTTTTCTTTGATAAATAATCCAGGAACACGTTTCATTTTATAATAGATATTATTAATAATCTGTGCAGAGGATTTTGATTTTCGCGGTTACGGTCCAATACATGAAAATAAATTCGAATTAATAATTCTAGAAATCGTGACTTTTGAAACGGCCAAAATCTCTCATTCATATGCAGAACTGTCATAACTGATGGCCGAAATGAAATTTTATATTCACTTGAAAAAACATATAAAGTCTGCCATTCATTAACTTTTTATATTAATAAGATTTTTTTATGGATAAGATAGATCGACGGGCGATCATGTCACCCGTTGGTAAGTGATCACTGCTGCCCACGACCCCGTGTTACACTACAAATGCTTCGCCAGCCTTTAAGGTGGAAATAGATGCGCATTTAAAAGATACACTCATTTCACCACATATCATGTCATATCGACCCGGAAAAAAAGTAGACAATTTCATGTTTAAATGGTAAGGATCATATTTGGGCTTGTGACCGTAAACGTACCATGCGGTTAGAAAATTCGGCGACAGATATCAGGTCAAACAATTCTCCAGAAATATTCTGGATTCTCCATAAATGGGTTAGAGAACGTACAGCGTGAGGAGACGTCTGTACGCAAAGTAAAAGTATCAAGCCATTCGCAGATTATTGGATCTCCAACGTTTCGAACGTTGTATTCAATCAAATGGTTCAAGTTGATACCAGAGAAGAGAGAGAACAGTATTCCAACAGTGATCCTATTCTAAGCTGGAATCACACGGCGAAAAAACCGGATAAGTGCGAGTCGGACCCATTTAGGCTTCGGCCCCAATTTCTATTTAAACTGCTATTTTATAAATTTGCGGGCAAATGCACTCATTTTGTATGAAATGAACTACAAATATAAGTTTGTAATAATATTTTTCTGTGAAATACCTATAATTTTTCTTACTTTGTAGTTCCCTGTAGGTTTTGCTTCCCTTGCGAGTTTTAAATTGGTTGTATCTTTTGATTGCGCTCGCTTAGAAGTTTGATCGTTTCACAGCTCCAAGGGACAGTAGACCTGAGTATTTGATATAAATTTCAGCTTGATACCTTCACGAGTTCCTGAGAAAAAGGGCAGACGTCCCGTTTCTTCCTTTCGAGGTACGGAACACTAAAACCAATAATAGTGGCCGTGTGTTATAAATAATAGTAGCCGTTTGCTAATTAAGAAGTAAATATATATATATATATATATATATATATATATATATATATATATATATACCAAAAACTACTTGAACCATTCATGAACACTGTCCTTATATGCGAAGAACCATAATTATTTTTTGTTCTACCTTGCGAAACAAATTAGCGTAGAAGACAAACAAGATTGAATAAAATACACTTTGAATTTAAAAACGGCCTATAATTGGATAATACAAGAACATTAGGCATCATCGCAAAGCAGCCTTTGATATTTATTTAACGATTTAAACTCCCGTCACAAATAAATGGCCCAGGCCAGATGGTAATCGTGTTCATTACTACCTCATTAGCTCTAGCCCGAGGACTCGCTTATGTCATTTCACCTATCAAATGCCTTTGTTTTTAAACTAATTAGAGTTCGCCGGAGTCCCGCTCTGTTCATGCTAACAGACCTCATTAAGCATTCTTTAACTTAATAATTGTTACACGTGTATCATTTTCTGGTTTCTTTTACGTTTACCTCAACAATATAACAATTGTTTTTTTATAATGAGGTGGATGGAGAATCTAGTACCTCTAGTATCTTTTGATTATAATGTGAAACATAATATGGCCAGTCGTGGCGCACCGGCAAGAAGTATGACTGTAAAATCGAATGGTTGTGGGTTCGATCCCCACTCGAGGAGATGAAATGTTTACTTAAATTTATATTTCCATTTCTTCGCTCTGGTGTCGAGGCTAAGCGCGGCGATGAATTCTGTCACTCAACACGCAATGCAGAATTCGGCAGAAAGTGGAGAACGGAGTGTCTTAACACTAGGTTCCCTCTGTCTACCCTGCTGTATGCGGGATACAGCGTGAAGCTGATTATTAATATTATATTATGTTTGAGTTTTTGTGTAGAAAACTTACCTTTCAATTGACATTGATGTAGCTAATTATTCGTCATTTCTACAGAATGATATAAGATGACGGTTGAATGTTATGCACGACCTTCGTTAGTGTCCGCCATTCAAATATAATGTACAAAAATAAAGTGGCTAATTCTAAATCTGAAATGAGACGAATTCAAACGAAAGATGAAGTATCGGAATTAAAATGTATATTTTGTGAAAGATAGAATGTAAAATTTCAATATTTAGAAAAATATATATTATAATGCAACATCGAATTTATATTTAATAGTAAAATTTTTAGTATTTATATTTTTAACTAGCGACCAGCTCGCGGCTTCGTCCGCTTGAATTATATAATATAGTTTAAATATATATCTTCTATATATTGAAAATTAAAGTTTTAGCCAATTTAATAAAAACATCGTAGCAAAATTGTCGAACAAAATAATTTAAATTAATATAACTTTCTTATTTATGAACCAATTGAAATATAACAAACATATCATGGTATTGTATTTTACAAATAACAAGCCCTTTCATTAGGTACTCATATTAGGTGAATAGTGCAAAAATTTACAATCCGCCATTTCGTTGGGTTGAATAAACCAAATTTCAACTCAATCGGATATTAAGGAGTGGGTCACATTGAGCTTGCAAGATTTGACATACACTGACTCGGACACTAACACGGCAAGTTAAAAACTTGTAAAAAGTTCTTAATTTCGTAGGTTCATTAGTTCATATCTTTTGAAATAAAAAAAACTAAACTACTAAACTGTTTCTAAATATGTAAATTTTATTTGGGTGTAGTTAAAAAAAATGAACTAAAAATATTCTGAAAACACATATTATGTAAGTAAATGCGCTCCGCTTATTACTATTATTATTTTTTATATTACAGCATTGGTAAATTTGGCTGTCCAGAGGTACGTTGGGTGGTCTACCTGCGGCTGATTCGATTTCGATATTTTTTTCTTTGCAATGTAGCAATTATTTGTATTAAATATTGTTAATTATTTCTTGCTATTTATAAAAAAAAATAATCCGGCTAAAGTGTTACACACGTTTTATATAATTATCACAACTTAATAAATCATATTAGAAATAGATATGTTTTTTTTAAAAAAGAGAGGAGGAGGAGAGGTTTAGAGAGAATGAAAAAATTATGCTTATTTCACTATGCGTAAAAAATATAAATAATCTCAGCGTTACAATTTTTTTATATATATCTTAATATAAAAATACTTAGTCTGAAAGTAAATAACTGAACTGTTACTTAAAATAAATTTTTTTGAAAGGTACCTTTTAACAAATATCAAAACAAATATCTTGAAAAACCTGGTCATCAATACCCTACTTGACATGGTTCGTCAATTTTTACTTTTTTCATTTCCCAATATGTAATTAATGTTTATTGTTATGTCTTTAGTGACAATGTTCCCATGATTCCATTGACGAATCATCAAAATCGGTCTACTCAATTCTCTACAAAGCCACGTAAAAACAAACAAACATACCTACATACATAGACTGATAAGCACATCACATCACACCCTCCTTTGCGTCGCGTACAGTCGGTTAACAAAGAACTAATTAATTTATCGCCAACTTATTAGATTGTGTACAACGTCATTTATATAAATAAGCATTTTCACATTAATTTTTATATAAAATTGAATGAGCATCTTTATTATAACTAATAATAATATACTATGTCTAAGATACATAATAATATCAATTAAATTGAAAAATAATCATAAATCTTGGCTATACATTATTAATCTTACACTACAAAAAATAAGAACTATTTGAATTGCAATAGATCCCTATCTGTGTAGCAATGACAGGCAGATGCCAGGTGGCCCCTAATATGTTCTTGTGACCCGATTCTATACGTCACCCCAATTAAAATGTGTTACAATAATAATTTATTTTGATGTTAGTTTATGCGAATCAAAAATGATATTAAATAACTGTCACGTTTCGTTTCATAATTTACAGTTGTTGAAATTTATTTTTAAAAATAGTTCTGTTAATGTAAAAATTGTAACATTTCATCAAAATATTATATTACGACAGTAGTACCTACTACGAGTCCTATACGTAAAAAAACTTGAACTTAACAAGAGAACAAATACTTTCTTACTTTGGAGAGGAAAGCAAATAACAGAACTAGAAATCATTATGAAGCATTATAGTACGATAATAAAGCTAAATTGATTAGCGGTGGTCGACTCTCGCGCAGGTAGGCCACATTCCATCCCCTCAAACTCAGACGGGAATGTTTGTCATATTTAGGGTTACCATGCTCAATAAAAATAATTTATAGATACTTAGAAAATTGAGATTTTGTTAGTGTTAATATCACCTGATGAAATATTATATTAATTAAATATTGTCTTAATCTTGGGATTTGATTTCGATTTGTGGATGGATGACATGAGATTAAAATATATTTTTCGTACTTTAAATATCTGAAAAATTTAAACTGAGATGGTAGCCCTACTTAATATATACGAACTGAGGCTCTTAATAAAAAATATTCTATAGAAGGGACAAAAGATGACGTGATACAAAAAATGTCACAGAAATGAATTAAAGTGGAATTTTTTGCTTTGTGTATTGTTTGCCTAGTCATGATAGTTATATTTGTTAGTTTTCTATAATTGAATAAAAATCGTTAAATAAGTATAAATATTACTAAGTACTAATACTCTCAATAATGTTAATATTTCTCCATTTCCAATAATTTATATTTAATTTAAGCAATAATATTTCATATAATAAAATATTAATATCAGTATTCAATTGTATGTCACTTATTTTTTTTATACACAAAAAATAATATTAGTACAATAAAAATAGTGGCTGGAAATAAAATTGATAATTTTGAGTTGCAAGTGAACAAATACAAGCAGCAATAGCTATAGCTGTTAACCACTAGATTTAAAGGATAAAATATAAAGTAAATAAAATTAATCCAAATTTTAGGCCAGTCGTGGCGCAGCGGCACGAGGTGACACTGTAAAATCGAATGGTTGTGGGTTCGATCCCCACTCGAGGAGATGAAATATTTACTTAAATTTATATTTCCATTTCTTCGCTCTGGTGTCGAGGTTAAGCGCGGCGTTGAGTTCTGCCACTCAACACGCAATGCCTCCAGAATTCGGCAGAAAGTGGGGAACGAAGTGTTTTAACACTAGGCTCCCTCTGCCTACCCTGCTGTGTACAACGGGATACAGCGTGAAGCTGATTTTTTTTTTTTTTTTTAAATAAATCCTAGCTTTCAGTATGACGTCTAATTGTCGATGTGGTGAATGTTGATTCTTGTCTTGTCTATAGTGACACTCGTGAGATCAAAACAAATCGTTGACGTAAGAATCATCAAAATAGGTGTTATATATAATTTAATTATTAAAATGTGGCGTTGCAAAGACCAAACGGAAAGCGTTACACATAGGAACAAACTAACATATGTATATATAGGCTAATAAATACATTACCCCTTATTTGCACAGCGCAGCCGGGTAAAAACTATGAAAAAGACAAGATAATTGTTGATGATAATAATATGGCTTTTATGTACATACATAAAGTTATACATATTTTTTTAAAACCAACAGTACTGGAGTTATTATATAAAACAAGCAAATATTAAAAATGTGACACATATTTACTTTGAAAGAAGTACAGGGGCCCATAATATCACCGCAAATTAATTTTAGCATAAAATATAAGTTAATAGAAGTTTGAGAAAATACAATAGTTAAAACTGCATTTAATTCGGTTTAACCGTTTCTGAGATTCTCGTGAACTGACGCACAGACAAACAGATAAAAAATAATTATTTTGGGCACTATTACATTAATAAATGTCCCAATAGTAGATTTTCTCATATATCATATACATATTATAATATAAAATATTAAGTAAAGATTATTCTTTTGCGATGATATCGTTATGATGATAATATCTTTCGGGCATCAATCTGTGCGTGTGCATGGTTATGAACTACGTGAAAATGAGCGTAAAATTAATATCAGGTCAAGGATGTCATTAAAGTAACATTTGGCGTCCAAACTCCAAACTATGTTTATATTATTATATCTTGAAACATATTTAGTGCGTTGCTTAAAAATATGTATTCTATTATTTATATATCTATCCTTAACCTAGGATTAGGAGATAAAATATTTTGACATGAAATTAGAGATAATCATGAAATTTTGGTTCAAATTTGAATATAAAAATCATAAATTATAAATATTTCTAGTGGAATTGACTTTTAATATGTACGTAATTGCATGTGCTACATGTTTTTACAATGATTATGTTAAAATATTATTTACACAATACAATAATAGATACTTTTAAATATAATTTCTACTGTATGTTACAATTATATTACCTTACAAACGTTGATATTTGTATCATATAACTGTTATAAATAAATATTTTTTATCTGAAAAGAAAAAAACAGAACCTTTATAGGATCTGGTTGGTAACCCTCTTTCTGTCTATCTGTGATGTCAATTTTTTGTGTGAAGGCATCATGCTGAAATAATATCCAAGTCCCATAAAACACAGAAAAAAATAAACTTCTAATTCAAAGCAATCGAAAGATATGAGATATACGCTCGTTAGATTAGTTTTTTCTCACTTTGTCCTAGAATTATCAAATTTGGCAAATAAATCCGAAAATTGGATATGTATTGGTATCTCCATCACAGAAAAAAACATACAAACCAATACTTGTACTTCATTCCATACAAAATTAGTATATACGCCAACAAACTTAAGATAGAAAATTTGTACTTCCCGTTGACCAATTATGAAATTGGTACGGACCCCTCTGTTGACGAATCTTTGCTGAATGACTCGCATTTGATCGCTTTTTTTGAGTGATAGCAGTGTGAAATTATAAATAAGCTCAGTCGTAATTTTTTTAAGTTTTATGCAAAATAAAAAGGTGGATTATACAGTTCCCGAACGAAAGACGAAGGCAGACGAATCTTGAGAACCTAGTATTAAGACACTCCCCTCTCATAAAAATGAGACCATTTTCCACTATCCACCGAATTCAAAGCCGCGCTTTGTCTCGTTACCAGAGCGAAGAATTACAAATATTAAATATTATATTCCCCCGAGTCGGAAGCGAACACACAACCGTCGCAATTACAGTCGCACGCCCGAGCCCCTGCGCCATGACGGCCTTAAGTCATAAGTGATATAATACAAAAACAATTAATATTATCCTTCACTTTTATATTTTATATTACAACGATCTGAGCGAGCAGGAATTGGACCAAAGTAAAAAAAAATACTACTTACTTCGCCTCAAAATATTAATACTTTTTTAAAACATTTTTTTTATTGTTTTTATAACAAAATAGACACACAAAACAACAGAAAGAAACATATTCTAATATATATACGTTACGTCATTGTGTTTTGTTATATAATTTGTTTTATAGTGTTGTGAAAATTTTAGTATATGAGCAGTGGCGTGGGTGCGTGTGTGGTAGGTATACCTACGAGTCATAAATTTATTACTGCTGGCAATAAAAATACAACTAACACATTTCCTTCTCTTTGATTTGACCTGTTTACACAGATCAAAGAGGCAGAAAATAAATTTTACTAAATCTAGCATCACATTAAATCAAACTCAATAGATACATTATATATTATAGATACGCTTAATTAATTCATGAAAAGAAATTGCTTATAATTTAAATACTTCTTTATTTGACACAGACGCTTTAAGAACAGAATTTACAAGTGACGTGGTAATAAAAATTAAAATGAAGACCAGTGAGTGGGACACGTGGCACCTGGCGTTGTTACCGGAGTGGCTTCCCTCGCGTGAAGGCATCTCAACTTCAATGAATGAATGAATGCCGATTGGACTTCCATTCAACCAGTTTAGTCTCGCACTGATAACCGCCTGCTCACTTTGAATCTTATCTACTACGAGTAACACGGAACGAAACTGTTGAGAATCGACTACCGCCGCGACATCGGGTGCAGGCCCTACAAAAAGTGCGTATTTCTTCTTTGACGGTTTTTTTCTCTCTCTCACACCTTTTTGTTACTTTTTTATGAATGAAATCGTGTTGAAGATAATTATTGAATTTCGACAATTCGACACGAACATCGAAGAAGCGGAAGCCAATCAGATGAGCGACTGCGTACAGTTAAATTCCAAAGCCTAAGAGGTAATTTTATGGTTTTTAAAAAATGTTTTAACAGTATTTTTAGAAACAAATAGGCATAAAATATAATACATTATAATTTTTTGATATAAACTTACGTCAATTAATTTACAATTTTTGTTTGGTTCGTGCGCTTGTTATTATAGTTTAGACAATATTATTAGAGCTGGGTCGGACGGAGGTAGTAATTTATATCGTGACTCTCAGCGCCGCTAGCATGTGATATCGTAATTGGTTCCCAATGCTGTAATTTGAATTGTCATATTAAATTTTCTACAACAAACAAGAGCACTGCAGTCGTCGGACGGTATTAGAGCGGTATTATAAAACGAATCAGTGGTAATAACGCAGGGGATCTAATTAAATTGCCGCCGATAATAATGGCACTCGGGCTCCCCTCACAGACCCCTCGACATTTATTATTCCTGCAACATTTCCCCGGAACTCTGTGCTTCAGTTTATTCAACATGTAAATGGAATGAATTATAGATCTAAGATACGTTATTACTGGTCGGCTCATATTCTTTGTTTTAAAATTTTATACGTAAATAAGTATATGCTTTTGTAATTAAATCATGAAGCTGTTAGCGAATGTGTAAACAAAGGCGTATTTTAATCGTAACAATTAAAAGTATAAGTGGATAAAAATGACCGCATTAGCTTAATGCTCTATAAGTTATTTAATGTCTTTGAGAGCCATCGTCGCGTTCTGTCGAATTGCAATCCACGGTAATTCAGACACACACCTTCATATTGTTATATCTCTATTTCATTTCATTGCTCGCTTGGGACTACATCTGCTCCCCCCCCCCTACCGCTCTCCCCCGCGCGCCCTCACCCCCCCACGTCCATTAGTGTTTTGTGAATGATTTAAAAGCTCTTTCGGATAACTACTCTGTAAGTGAGTAATTTAAGACTTGCTTCCCATTTTATCAGTGCTCCCTAATTTTGAGTGCGCATTAAAACATTACAAGCGAATATTACTTGCGTTCAGATGGTTGATGAACAATTTTTTTCGTAGTGCCTTAATTTTTTTAATTTGTTAGGGAGACTCATTATACCTTCCTGATAAACTCTTC
>JAATLQ010032499.1:76725-138532 GCA_013421005.1 Heliconius erato x Heliconius himera
CCCCACGTCCATTAGTGTTTTGTGAATGATTTAAAAGCTCTTTCGGATAACTACTCTGTAAGTGAGTAATTTAAGACTTGCTTCCCATTTTATCAGTGCTCCCTAATTTTGAGTGCGCATTAAAACATTACAAGCGAATATTACTTGCGTTCAGATGGTTGATGAACAATTTTTTTCGTAGTGCCTTAATTTTTTTAATTTGTTAGGGAGACTCATTATACCTTCCTGATAAACTCTTCATTTTTCATGCAGCTTTAACAGAGTGTAGAAATATTCGTATTATAAGATATTTTTTTCTGAGTGTTTTTTTTTCAAGTCTAGCAATTATAATAAAAATATAGCTGTCAAATAATACTTTATATGGTATAATGTTTATTAATACCTGAATTACTGCAAATAAAATTGCACTTATTATGTTCTCGTTATCAATTTTTATTGGCTATATTTTAAATATATGCCCAAATGTCTTCTCTTTGACTTCAAACTTGTAAATAATGTTCAATTTGCTGCTAAATTTCTTCTACGTTAGAGACATTACTTAAATATTCTGTAGATATTTATTTTCAATATTTTGTATACTGTATAACAAAAATCTGTAACGATAAAGTAGATATACAGGAACAACCGCACAGCGAAAGCAGTAATTCATTTCGGTAGCCCAACATCCAGCAACGGAAGAAAATCCGTCATCTCCCATTCGTAAATAACGGGCGTCGGTACATGCAAATGAGCGTTATGGTAATTCATTGGGATGGGGCGGTAATGATAAGATAAAACAGAGTTGTTCAAATTTTTAAATTATTTTAGTAGTTGTATATTCTATTAACATAGTAACAATAGATAATTAAATATGTATTTGTATAAAATTGATTTTAGAAAAATAAGTCCCGCTGACTTTCTTGCGCCGGTTCTTCTCAGGTCTGATGAGGTCTGATTAATTTTAGTGAACGGTTGATACATTACTTGACGTACAAAAAATGAAGCATGTACCTTCTTATTTTGAATAAAATTATTTTTTTGAATTTGAATTTTACATCCCTTTCGTTTTGTAGGATAGAAAGAGAAATATCATCTTTATAAGAAAGAGGAAATTATGACTGTTTGGAGAAAAGAGGAAGGACGGTAGATTAAAGCATTTTTATTTTTAATTAAGTACATAAATTAACATTACCTATCATATTTACACAATATTCTCCTACACTATTAAAGGACCACTTTAATTTATTATATTTAACTCCTTTTTTAAATATATCGAATATTTTTCATATTATAGAAAGATTCATTTAGGGTACGATATTTATGTCAGTTTCATACAGGATAAAAACTTTTACGTTTAGAAAACAAATCGATTTAAATAGTAATTATTGACAAACAAGCGGGCCACAGTTTCATAACCTCTGAGATAAGGCATTGTTGCAGGCGGAGATACGCTTCGAAGCATGCGCTCGCTTGCTCATCGCAACGGTAGAAGAGAAACATTTATTTAAAAAAAGACTAAATATTTTTATTCAATGTCCTATCCGAGGCTATTTATTTGTAGCTGTGTAAGTTGAATGATGTTATTAAATAAAATTTTATTTAATAACATCATTTAACTTACACAGTTGTTAAAGATATTTGATTTTTTTTAGCTTCACGCTGTATCCCGCACATACCAGGGTAGGCAAAGGGATCCTGAGAACCTAGTATCAAGATACTCCGTTCCTATAATGACATTTTCGTTCCCCGCTATTCACTGAAGTTTGGAGACATTGCGTGTTTAGTGGCGGACCTTAGCGCCGCGCTTTGCTTTGTTACGAGCGAGAATATAAAAATATTTATTTCATTTCCTATAGTGGGAATCGAACTCACAACCTGTCGCGTTTACAGTCGCACGCCCATGCGCCGCGACTGGCAACTTTAACACTATTTTATATTTTTACTAATACGAATATATAATGTTTGTATTAATTCAATCTGTTCTCTCCGGTTACTCTGCAGATATAAGGCATGAAGGTAAAAAAATAATAATAAGGCTTTCACAAATAATAGTTTAAGTGATTGGTCTTAAAAATTGTTACGCATTTAATTTTAAGTATTGGTAAGTAAACTTTTATAGGTAAGCGATAGCTGTCGCTAAACATTAATAACTCGATAGAGTAGAGTAGGGTAAATTGGTAGATAAAAATAATTTATCTATTTTTGTGTTGTTAACGACCGACACAGCGGGATCCTTCAGCCCCTACTTCCCTGCAGACTCTGTGCCGCCATAATTATTTTTATTTCAAATTAAACTATTATTCAATTGTAGTTATTTTTGCAAATATAAATATATATCAAAAATTTACTAAGTACTAAAAGTTATTTTGCGCCATTTAAATTTTTAAATATTGTTTTATATTGCTAATATGTCGGTTACCATATTATATATATATATATATATATATATATATATATATATATATATATATATATATATATATATTTCAATAGTTTATAGTATATTTTTACCAAGAACTTTTTCATAGCTACCATTTTCTGCTAATTATTATTATCTGTCTATGAGACCGTCGTGGCGCAGTGGCACAAGTGAACTCACTAGATGGACTGAATTATTATTTATTAATATTTTCATTTCTTCGCTCTAGTACCAAAGCCAAAGTTCCGCCACTCAACATGCAATGCCTCGAAAAATTCCTGGGAAGATGGAGAATGAAATGTCTTAACACTAGGTTCCCTCTGCCGATTATTTAATATTATCTATTATAATTTAATATTATTATATCCATTTATATTTATATATATTATTTTATTGAAAACCCTTTAACGGGAATATGAACTAACACAGGCATTCTGACTAATGGATTTGATAGATGCCATTAACTGCAGAGGGATAGCCGCCTAGGATTTGTACGAATCCCTCAGACAGATTTAGTTAGCTATAATAGTAAGTGATAAATCAATGAAGTATAAATAAACAACATAGAAACAATTTCGAAGGAATAATAATTATGAAATAAAATATAAAAGAAATAATTTATTTTAAATGATATATTTTAAATTAAAGAAATAATTTTATTAATATTATGATTTATTTAGTGATATTAATTAAACATTTACATAACAAATATCATTTAGTGTCTACATACACTGAGTATACACACAAATGACGTGACATTTTTTTACTATATCTTCTAAAAAATCAGTTACAATTACCCGGTAACAAGAAAAAGATAACTAATCCCAACACTGCACCCCAAGTGTCTTAAAAAGATGCGTAATTGATTGGATATACGCGAGCTCATTTGGCTGATTGTACTGAGCACGAATTGCGTATTTAACGTATGGGAAGGACCCTTTTGAACCGCTGCCAATTTAGGCCACCCTCCAGCCGACACCAGGGTGAGTGAACTGTTTATGTTAAATTTGTTTTGCAGGTTTTAATATACATAATTGTTTATTTTTATTTAAGAAAAAAAATTGAATGGGGCTATCAAATTGTTAATACTGTTATTAATTTCGATTTAATTAAAATTTATATTTTATAAATTTAATAAAAAATTACATCGTTTTCGTTACTTTTATTAACATCAACGGAAAAATACTCAGATTGAAAAGTAAAGAAACATCGTAAATCGCAGTGTATAATGGGTCATTTGCCATATTATCAGCGTGCAAATATCCCGCCCTGTGGAGATTAGATAAACTGCAGAAGACGACTTCGAAATACGTGGGAAATAGCTGTTTGAAATGCGTTGCATCGACATTTGTTCTTGAATAATATATGTAAGCGATTGAAATAACATTATATAATTAATATATTAAAATAAAAAATATATATTTTATTTATTTTACAGTTTATATTGCATACATAGCAAGGAGGAAGAGGAGTAGAGATCGGAGCGTCTTGGACAATACTGTCCAAGACGCTCCGATCTCTACTTTACGTTATCCGAATTCGAGACAAAGTTTATTAAATAGCAAAACTCTATCTCGTCATAGCAAAACTCTTTCTCTATCAGTATATCAGTATGGAGAAATTAAAATAATTCACTGCCCTGAGTGGTTTACAGCCTCTCAAAGATTCTCAAGCAGCGCGTCTACAGTCAGGCCTCACAGAAAAAAAATTAAGATTAAGTAGAAAATAATAAAAAAACATCTTTATAGAAAATTACAATGTCTATTTCTAGACAGATAATGTGCATTAGTATTTATCCACGCACCCGTCCACTAAGTGTATCAAGCCAGAAAATTTTAATTAGATGTCTTAACAGCTTCCTCACATTCTAAGCAACATAAACTCTGTTTTGACGTTATAAATGCTTTGTCCATAAAAAAAAACATGTAACGTGAAAAGAAGTAGGTACCTACGTGCTGTTTCGGTGTATTTTTGTTCGTAATTTTTCACGTTGTATTTTTAAAGTATTTCTACTTTAAAGTCAATGTGATTTTACTGCAATTTTTTATATACAAGTATTTATTATACATTGACAAGTAATTTTAGTTATATTTTCCAAGTTTTGAATTTTACTTAAGTTATATATAATAAATAAATATATAATTTTCTTGAAAATACAATAAAATTTATGTTTTTTAATCAAACATAAAGGTTATTTCAAATTCATGTTTTTAAGTTTAAAATTTATTTATTTAAGGATGCATGACAGAAAATATTTCTATACAAAAATATCTTTGCCGGAGGCTAATGATTATATATCTACAACAATCAAAAAATTCTGCTTAATCTGTCCAGCAGTGTTTGCTTGAAACGCAAACAACAAACAGGCAAAATTAAAAATTCTCTCTTCTGTTACTTGTTAGGACCCCTAGAAATATTTTTATTTTATTTATATTCAACGTATAAAAATCACCCATCTTATAGTTATATTTATATATTAATTATATGAATCTCATGAGAGAATAAAAAACTCTTTTTATAATGTAGAAATGCACCATGTATTTGAAATTCAAAAGATTTAATTCTATCGACCAAAAAATACAATCAACTTTAATATTTCAAAATTACTTAAGTATATTTCTGTCAATAGACATTGGTTATCGTCAGTCGTCACTCAACTAACAGATGGCCCATTGTATACAGGACCGTAGATAAGTTGTTTTTTGCATATACATAATATTATTAAATAATGAGCTTAAGACTATACCAATTATTACATAGTTCTGATGTAAACTATATTAATACTTATATCATCATAAATAATATTTTTTTAAGGTTAAATAACTCTACAAATGAAACTAAATGTTGTATGTTTAATGACCCAGTTATTAACATTATCCAAAAATGCATTAATAATAATAGCATCAGAAATGGATGACGTTAGCGTTCTATAAATAGGCATTGTAATTGAGACGATCATAAAATTAATAACCGCGTGATTCAGCTTTTAAACAAATTAAATTATATCGCCCACTACATTGAAAACAATAAAAGCTAGTATAATGTTAAAAGTCGTAATTAATATAAGACAATGCGAACCAAGAACCAAAGCAAGTCGGCTCATCAATCAGGCATCTTCTTCCTCCCTCGTTCCACATAATTAATCATGGATTATAATTAAAATTCTTGATGACATGGCGCGATTACCACAATATAAGAAGAGAAAATTGGTTCAAGTTTTGAACATTTATAAAGAGTTAACTATAATAATCGACGGCATCGAAGTGTAAAATTTTAACAACGCATTCGAATATAACTTACAAGTTAAAACTTTTAAAGAGCAGCGATGTTGTAATATCATTTTTGGAAGATATTTACAAAAAAATGGCACAGCTTTTATTGGCTGGCGGTGTCAAATTTTGAATTAATTCATTACCAGCTGATAGTAATGAGTTCAAAGATAATGTCGGATTTGAGGCGCCTCGCAGGCGTCTGCCGTAGTGTAATTACCTAGTGACTCAGCACGGCTTTGTTCACTGCATAGGATCCGCGAACAAACTTGTTTTAATTAATTTCGTGTCTCGAACAAGCCTTCAAGCTGATTGTTATCTACTTAGTTGCTGTTAGCGATCCGGACGCCCCGATAATGAAGCAACATATTGTTTAAAATTCTGCTCGCTATTTCGATAAAGTTTAAAGGTTAAAATTAATTACATGTTATGAGCGACGAAAAAATATTCAAAGACATTTTTTTTATTTTGAATTTCACCGTTTTAACTTATATCGACGCACACTAAAATATTTCTACTTTTATTAAACAAATAGTTCTTATTAAGTTAAAATTTTTAAATATTTATATTTCTAATGTCTAGATGGACTGGTGACCGACTGGTGACCCTGGGCGTAACGTTTTATTAGTATCACTATTTTCATACAAGGTAGAATTTATAATCTTAGCGTGTTTGTAACGCGCGTTGCTATGGTGACGGGTGAAATATGGACTCTTTCTTGCCACGTTATATAGCCGTTATTAGCTAACGATAGCCGTTCATTTGAACTTCTTACCGCTTTAAATAGAAAAATTTACATTTTATTTGTTTTTTTTTATTGTATATAATCTAATATTCAAAATATAGTGAAATTGTTATTTTCAATTTAATTTTTACTTAGTTTGTGTACTATTTAAATTAATATCAGGATCCAAATTAGAAGAATGGATTTAAGAGAGCATAAGTGTCGGTTCTTTGTAAAACCACAGAACAGTCCCATAAATCACAATAATCGTAATAGCTCAGATTTATCTCTCTCTACCTTTAAATCTCAACATTACATTATTAAAGTTACGAAAAAAGTTTTCAATATAAACAAATTATTATACTTTTTTTAAAACGTATATTTTTTTATGCGGTGGGATATGTACCCGCGCCCCTTGGAAACCGTGTGGATTAAGACTTTAAAAATGTTAAAAAAAAAAAATGTTTTTAATTCAATTTGCAATAATCAAATATAATGACTAGCATTTTCTGAGTCGCACAGGGAAATTAAGGACAACCGGATCTTACTTATCTTCTTTATAATTATTTTAAAATTAATGGTTTTTTCTGTTTTCTTGCCATTTTCGTTTCCCACTTTCTGTCGAATCTTGGAGACATCGAATGTTGAGTGGTGGAACCCAACGCCGCGCTTTGTCACATTACAAGAGCGAAGACATAAAATGGGAAACGAGCCCACAACCTGTCGCGTCTATAGTCGCACACTTGTGCCCCTGCACCACGACTGGCCTCAATTTTTCTTACCAATATTTTTTTTATTAATAGATATATATTATATAATAAGTAATATCAATTAACAAACAAGGTAACATTAGATAAAATAATAAAATTTTATCACATCAAAACTAATGTTACAATTAATAATACAATCTATAATTTTTAACATAACTTGTTACATAACAAAATAAGTGAATAACCAATTTATAAATAACACAGCTTAAGCTGTTTGAATGAATTCTATGAAGAGATCTAAAGAACAAACATTATACTAGTTGCAGAGAAATGAAGCATTCCAAAATAAACATTATTTTAGATTTAGAGCTATAATAAAATGTAATATTATTTTTCAAAACCTAATGCTGGTCCACATCCACATGCATTATTCCGTTTTCTCCAGTAAAGATCTAAAGCAAGAGGTGCGTTTCCGCCAAAACGATACGTAGTTTTGTTGTTGGTATAACCTGTAATCGAAACCGGTTTACACAACTTACGGGCTCGAGGGTATGCGCGATATCAAAGCAGGTGTGTGAGCCCACTGACTCAATGAGAATTCCTATTCAAGTTAAAATAGCTTACCTTAGATTTACTATAGGCATAAATTTAATATAACAGCACATTGCAACTAAGAGAGAAGCCAAGAAGAATTTAGAAAACAACATAGAAGTTTAGTTTAGCTATAAGCAATGATTCTGGGATTTGCTTCCATCGAGTACAAATATTCTAAGAACAAGTTAGGGTGGCGTGTTTATAACGCGTGTTTAATAATTTAGCAGCGCCGGCGCGCGGTCCCTTACCGGCCCGGTGCTGAATAATGGATGCAACAATAATAGACCGTATATATTCAATACTACTAATGTATACTACTAAATATTATGTTGACAATATTATATTTATATTATTAATACTTGTACCCTATAATTATTGAATTAATATCGCATAATTTAAATGTTTTTATTATCATTAACTTTTTACTACTTTTTTTTGTCATTTTTATTGCTTTTTCATATTTAAAATATAAGCAAAAGCAATATGGATTCATCAAAAAGTTCCAAAAGGATATTTAAAAACGTAATTAATTCGTCGAAATCTTAACATATTACTAGATATATGATATATTCGCATGAGGGTGCAGCAGAATGCATTTAATTCGTTAATAAATCAGGCTGCGGGGGTGGTGCGGGTTCATTAGGCAGCTCGCCTGGGGCCTTCCGGGGAGCGCTGCCCACTCCATCTGTCCTTCTATTACTTGATGCATTTAATTCGGCTAGAGCTATACATGATAGAATATACGCTAATTTAATACGCTTGTTAAATTTAGATCCTGTACAGTGGAAGCAAGGAAATTACCATACAAACATATTGATGTTTATTTGATGGGAACTTTTGTATTTAAATTAATTTTTTTTTTGCAATATTGCAAATAATATTAAAATCATACATACGAAGACATATTCTAGAAACAATAAATCTGAGGCCAGTCGTGGCGCACGAGCACACACGTGTTGGGGGTTCGATTCTCACTCGAGGAAGTTAAATATTTAATATTAATTTCTTCGTTGTGGTATCGAAGAAGGCAACACGCATTGCCTCCAGAATGCGGCAGAAACTCTAGGCTCTCTCTGCCTACGCTACATGCGGGATACAGCGTGAAGCTAAAAAGAAAAAACAACAAATCATACGGAAACCGTAGTCAACATCGAACGCTCTAATAATCTTTTAATAGTAGTCTCGATAAAATCTTACCTGTAATAAGTTATTAATTGGCTCTCATAACTCAACCTTATCGCTGGCATAAATTAAGATAGATATTCGCGCGCGGGCGCCTCGTCCACGCACGTAGTGAAACTTTTAATTGCATTGAGCTCTATCACTGTTGTCAACACTGCGAGCTGCGAGAGCCCGACTTCTTCTACTCTTTTTTAATATTTATTATATGTATATATGATAATACTTATTAAAAAAAACTTTTTATACATTCCACTTATGCTTTTCTGTAAAAAACATACAATAGTATGTCACCGTACCGTGCGTTGCCCAGTCATGTAAATATAAAACAATAGAGGCCAGGACCGGACGAGAGACTCATTAATTTAGATGATTGTACAATTATCTAAATATAAGCGGAGCGAGACGCCCATGCGGGGGCAGGGTGTACTTCAACCCGAAAAGGAGGGAGGGGAGCGGGCACTCGTTTTTAATTAAACCGGCGATGAAATGAAGTGGTCCGTGTAATATTGCTTAGACATATTTTAAAAATTAATTTTCAACCCGGCTCTTTTAGCAACCATTTCAACGGCTAAATGGCGTAGGTTTGGACAATATCATTTTTTTGCGCTAAAATCAAGTTATCGCTAAAATTTAAGTTTCAGATTGGCTTAAGATGATGAAGGGTTGTGAGACTCAGCCCTCTTTCACCTCTATTTGTTTTTCGTTCGGGCTTTAATTAAAAGGAGGTTTATTTAGAACATAATTGATGTTCAAAGTAAATAAATCTTTAATGGTTTAATTATCTTTTTGTAATTAAGTCTCACCTGAAAGTGAAATAATTAATATTGTTCCCGCCAATTCAAAGTGATAGCTGATTTATCGATAACGGGTTGTTGCTGGTGGTAGAAAAGGTATACCGGTATGTGTAAACATCTCTTAAATTTTGAAAGAATGCTATTGCATTCGCTTATCCATTCATTATTGCCACCAAAAAAATCATGTTCAGGTACACATAGCCCTATCTAAAGAAGTTATAGTTAAAAATAATATTTTTTAAGGAAAAAAATGTAAAATACTCGTTTAAATGAAATACTGCGATCGTAGGTAAAACTCAAACTAGCTGATGTATTCTTTAATGCTTTGTTGTATTTCTAAGTAAAGGTCTCCTTGAACAATCAGCAGCTGCACGTGGTATTTGTTCAGCAACACGCTTATAGAAGGATCTTCTTCGAAGTTAGAAACCATATTGTGAATTATCTTTATATTGTTTTAAATACACTATGATCAATTTTCCGCCTTTGAAAGGATATAAATGTACGAGCATGAGATACAAGTTTGTTTACAAACAATTTACATTGTTGTCATGACAAATGAAGTTTTAATTTGCACATCAAAAACTAAATAATTATTCAAATTAGTTACCTAAAGGCTTTGTCCAAAGGTAAGTATCGCGCGTCCAGGCTTGGGGCCTCTATAGAACCGTCAAACTCCGTAGTGGCACGATGCACCAAACAAAAAACTTAACAATAACAAAATTATTAAAAAAAACACTAAACGTATTAACTCAATTAACTACACCGCCGAATGCAGTCTCGTATCCTTCAAGTACGACAGGACAAAAGACTTGAAGCACAAAAACCTTCTCGTAAAACTTTAGAACAAAAACTGAACAGAGAACTTCGAAAAAAGTAGATACGTTCGTGGGGACCGACGACACTTCCCCACACGGCGTTCCGGTCGCGACTGAGCCACGCGGTCGGCGGAGGGGCGCGGGGAGGCGCGCGGGGCGGGGCGGGCGCTCCCCCCGCACCGCCGCGGTATTATTTGATTAATTCGCCTCCCCCTTGTATACTCGGCAAGTCGTCATTACGACAATGAACGTTAACTTTTTAAATTCGAGCGAGAGGGCCGCAACCTTCACCTACTGTTTAATTATTTAATTAAATTAATTAAAAATCGAGCTCCACCAACAAAGATTAAGTCTTAGTAAACAAAACTGAAGGACTCGCCCCGTTCTTGGTTAATTACGGCGTCGCAATATAAAAAAAATATGAAATAATGAGTAATACCGACCAAGGAACGTTAGTCTCGTTAATTGGAGTGCATTTGCGTACTGAAGTAAAATAAGTCAGAATGAAGTATTTTGATGAAGCTGAATGCCTGTTAACGTGGAGCTAATAAGGTGGCTAGGCTACGGTTTTGCATACGTAGGTGCAAAGTGTGTGACGCCTATCTAACGTTCACCGATCTTTTTTGCCGTATAATCTTATAAATTATAATTAACTTGTTATAAATTGAATCAAAATTAATAATATTGTTTTAGATTGAGGCCGGTCGTGGCGCGGTTGCACAAGCTTGTGACTATAAACGCTACAGGTTGTGGGTTCAATTCCAATTCGAGAAAATGAAATATTTAATATTTTCATTTCTTTGCTGTGATGCCTAATTCTGCAGGCATTGTGTGTTGAGTTCCGCCACTCAACACACAATGCCTGCAGAATTCGGCGGAAAATGGGGAACGGAGTGTCTTAATAGTAGGTACCCTCTGCCTATCCTTTTGTATGCGGGATACAGGTTAAGTTAAAAAAATAATCAATATATAAGGATTACGATTACTATAATTTTGTCATATTTATTAACGGTTTTTATTTTTCCTATATGCTTTGCCTATGATATGATGATGATATAATAGTTATAATTATACAAATTTAACAACTCTACTGCATCAATCACTTAGTAATTACTAAAGTATGTTAAAGATATTTTATAAAGACTAACAAATGAATATAAACAAAAAAAACTATGTATGGACTGTAGCTTGTTAAATTATTCATAGATAAATAACTAATTGCTAATGCGAGGAAACTAGAGGGCTTATAATATGAATGTAAAGTTTTGGTAAAAATTAATAGTTTGGTGGTATCGTATAATAAAGGTAAGGTAGGGTCGATCGCTCAGGTGGCGCAGGCGCAGGTGGATTTTTTTTTTGGTAAATTTTTACTCATATTCAACGTATTTCGATAAGCTGCCGCATTTCTGTTATACTTTTTGATTAAAAAAACTTTAAAATTAAATCAATAGAAATCAGCTTCACGATGGATCCCTCATACAGCAGGGTAGACAGAGGGAACCTAGTATCAAAACACTCCGTTCTCCACTTTTCGCCTAATTTTTTGAGGCAGGCATTATAGAAGTCAGTACAGAATTTTATTCTTTTATTGAAAAATAACTATCCTAAACCACTACCAAAAAATAAAATTAATAAAAAAGACAAAGTGGACACAGTTGGTTCAATCTTTACTTAAGGTCAATGGATATTACTATTCATAAGCATTTTGCTTATAATTTAATTGGTTACTAAAACATTCAACAGTTGAATTTTACGTAAAAAAATTGGAATATTTTACTTTAAGTTATATTATTTTAAATAAAATTATTAACTAAATGGAGAAAATATATATTTATCAAGTAACTTTGTGTATTACTTAATACATTAATTACATTTTTAATACTTATATAATATGCAACATTAATTATTTAACATTTTTTTTAAATTCACGCTATATCCTGTATGTAGCACGGTAGGCAAAGGGAACCTAGTAGACACTAGAAGTAGATAGAAAAATATTTCATTTTTCATTGCCACTCGAGGCAAACGAACCCACACCCTGTCGCGTCTACAGTCACACGAACCTAACAGGAACTATTAGAGTTCTTCATTGTACACTCGAGATTTCTCGAGATAAAAATGTTAGAAACACACAACACAACACACGTTTATTTCTTTTTCTCTAATTTACGCCTGATAGCTGTGTATGGACACAATTATACAACGATCACTTCTCTTAATTTACATTAAATTATGGCGCTGACTTTCGAATCCAAGCTTTACGACCTTCGGAACAGAGTTCCATACCGAATCAATCGATTAAGGGAATAGATTAGTGACAGGTGAATGCTAGTATTATTAATATTATATACATTTTAATTGGATACGTGGATGATAAGTTATTAGAGGCAGTTAGGAAATTTTAATAGGTATAAGTGGGCACGGCTGATATTATTAGATTTGTTTTGGACGTCGCCCGTTGTGAGTAATGACTTTTGTTACACTTTTTTTTTCTTAAAAAAAAACGACGTTGCATTTCATTTAAGTCACTTAGATATTAATTATATTACACTGGAGAAGTGACCGTTTTATTAATGAGTGTAACGTTTGCTGTATGTCATCTTCGTACATATTTAATTTATGCATTGAGTATTAGTAATTGTAAATTGTGATTACGTTAACGCAGTACATATAAAATAAAAAGAGAAGAATTAACGAGATTCACAACATCTTAACAACGACTAGGTAGAAATTTAACAAAAAATCTCATTAATTTATTTACAAACATTTTTTTTATCAGCTTCACGCTGTATCGCGCACACAGCAGGGTAGGCAGAAGGAACCCAGTATTAACACACTCCGTTCCCCACTTTCTGTCGAATTCTGGAGGCATTGCATGTTGAGTGGCAGACCTCATCGCCGCGCTTTGCCTCGACACCAGAACGAAGAAATAGAAATATAAATTTAAGTAAATATTTCATCTCCTCGATTGGGGATCGAACCCACAACCAGTCGGTTTTGTGCCGCCGCGCCATGACTGGCCTCAAGCATTTATTTGTCAATATTGACATCTCCCAAAACTTAGCTTATGAAGTGGAAAACGCTGTCTCAAATAGACACTCAGAACGAGAGCAAGACACAATAAAGAGCTATGATTGCGTCAACCAGTTAAAAAGCAAACCGTAGCGTCGATTATCAGGTATTAACATTTAGTACGGTTAACGTTTAGCTGAAACAAGAGTACAATTAAGGCGGCAGCACACTGCACGCTGCTAGGGCGGGCACCAGCTCGTCCGACACAATGCGCCAAATGACGACCGCCCGGACCCCGCACGCAAATGAAGAATATTGTCGGACTCTGTGAATGCTCCTTAATGATGCACCAGACGCGCCGTGTGCCAGGCTGCCAGGCTGCCAGCCAGCGTCACCCACACTACATTTGCGCGATTGTTGACTTGTTAATTTGGCATTATTGTGCCGTTTGACGAAATCTTAAGCGGTGTAATGGTTCGGTATTTTATATTAGTATAGATAGTTCTGACGCGCCTTAAGTGGTGGATTAACCTTATATTTATAATGTACTGATTCAAATAATTTCACTTATGATGTAAAGATAATATTACTATTTATTTAAATAATATATTGCTAGCTTATAGTATTAAAGAGTATGAATAAATGCAATTTTCCTAGAAAATATGTGGGAAAACAACTGACTGGCTTTTATATATACAGAGCGTATATAATATTAAATATAATAATATTAAATATAATAATTTAAAATATTACAAAGGGCTTGTATGTATAAAAAGGAATATTTTCTCATGCATCAAAACATTGAACGGTTGACAATTAAAGTTTAGAATAAGTGAGTCGTCAAGCTATATTTATCTAAGTCCGCAGTAAGATTTACGATGAACATTTGACCCGAGAGTGCAAATTGCTTTACAAAGGAAACTATGACGCGTCGTGACGGTTTGACACGGCGGGCCACACGTTGACCCTGTGACCGAATGTCACCAGCTGTCACGTTATTCCGTCCACCATTAAAGATACTCGTATTTATATATTTGAAACAATTACTATGAATCATTTAACTTAATATATATTTTGGTCGTTAGCTTCACGCTATAACCCGCATATAGCAACAGTGCAGTGGGAACCTAGTGATAAGACACTCTGTTCCCTACTTTCCGCCGAATTTTCGAGGCATTACGTGGTGATTGGAGGAACTGAACACTGCGCTTTGCAAGAGTGAAGAAATGAAAATACTCATTAATAATAATAAATTTTCCCGAGTTGAAACAGAAACTGAACCTACAACTACCGCGTTTACAATCATAGGCTTGAGCGACTGCGCCACGACGGCCTCATCTAATATATAAAAGTAAATTCCTAAATCAGTTACATCGAAGTAATAGGCGCTCGTTTTTGTTAGAAGCTCGTTAGAATTAGAAAATTATAGTAGGTAACGATTACAATAGAAGGTTTGCATTGTGGCATTTGAAAGGAACCTTACTTTTACGAAACCGAAGGCAGGTAAGTAAAACCTTTTTACCAACTCAGATTAGAGCACGCTTAAGGAGCGCTGCAAGAATGATGAAATTGGCGAGAGACAGGGCCAACCGGCTCGGCGACGCGGCGTCATCGAACGAGCGCGCATTACGTTCGATTGTAGGGCCGAGCGCGGCCTAATTGCCAGCATTGTGTCGGCATGCAGATGTGAATGGGCTTTGATTTGGGCCCGGGGACGCGGGGCCCGGGGACGGGGACGGGGGACCGGGGACGGGGGACAAATCGCTCGTTACGGCTGCAGGTAAACTTTCATTGAGCGTCGGAAGGCGTCGGACGTGAGAGGCGGCCGACAAAATGCCCTCGTTATTCGCCGCCGAATCACCCGCTCATTGTGTTCGGGGAAACGGTAGACGCAGATAGACGCGGTCGCCGAATCACGGAAAAGACTTTAATGAGGCGTGAGAACGCTCCAAATGAACGATTGTACGGGGCTCCCTTTAATGAAGGATTGATATTAAAGTGGCCTGCCTCGGTTGACGGCAAACTTTACAAAATAATCCGCTTCCTTCTCCTCGTGATTTAACCTTTGGAAACTTTAGATGGATTAATGCAATTAAGTATCTTATTCCTTATTTGATGTTGCTGCAAAACAGCTTATAATAATATAATCGTACACGTATCATGTAGATCACCTTGTGCATTCTTTTCCTGTAGCACGTTTTATACCATTAATCCTAAAATAGTTGCTATACGTTAATAATTTAGTCTTGTTTGAAATGATTATATGTTATCAATATTGACTGTAACGGATATTCTGCTAGTTCATTGAACCACCTGTTGTTTTACATGGTGTGAGAGAAAAACTGAGTGTTGGGGGATCGGGCGACGTCCCCCCGTTTTCGGCACAGTTCTACACCGCGCCAATTAAAAGCTGACTGATAATGTTTTGTTGTGGTTGCATTAGATTCATCTGCGTCGCGTAATTTAAGTAGCTATATGGGTCCTCCCCTGTAGTGCGATTCTATATTTTGTATTTGTTAAATTGTTTTAATTAAAAAATATTAAACCTGATTTTGGCTGATTATTATCAATAGTTTACCCAACTTCCTTTTTTGTTATAATAATGGTTCCAGTTTTCTTATATTGTATTTTATTTTTTTTAGCTTCAAGCCGCATATAGCACAATAGATAAAGAGCGCCAAGACAAGTTGTTTTCCGTTTTCCACACAAATTTGAAACATTGCGTGCTGAATGGTGAAACGCAACGTCAACAAATGACCAAATCTGCAGAAAATGGATCGAACACACGACCATCCTTTTTTAGTTAGTTGCACATTCAGAGACTCACTACGCTGGACAGGTTGGAGCTACAGGCGATTTAAAAATGAGATTACCATACATTATTAATAATTACTATGGAACTTTTAAAAGAGTACTTATTAGTAAAAAAAGTTGATGACAACAGCGATATCCCGTCCAACCCTACGTGGGCACAGTGTATGTAGGTCTCGCCACCTGCGAGGGTGCCTGCGGCACAACGGCTAGTGGCCGTGCATATTGCCGACATATGCTTGCAAATAAAAAAATGGGAGAGTGTGTTTCATTACATATAATTTAGTTAATGGCGAAGTGGTACATATTTGATTGGTTTTATAATTAAAAGTTTAATTTAATTTGCATTCAAATATCGTTTTTTGTACTAGATTTAAAGACTATGAAAAATATATTGTATGTATGTCTAGCTTTTAAGAATTTTAGAGTTGCATATTTTTTGATGGATACAATAGATCTATTTTAAATATTATTCTAAATATAATAATAATAATTACAGACAACGTAAACATTGTATAAAATAATAAAAAAACAAATACATTCCTTAACTTGTTACGTCATCCTATATACATATAATAAGGAAAAATGATCCATAATTCATAAGAATCACGTCTACTATAAGCCGGTAGAGGTAGAGCGCGATACATGGCTAATGAACACAATGTTTTTAGTTTTTATCCGTCTCAATTAACATTGTAGACAATCTTCGATATATTATCTGGAGTCCGAGACTCGTATCGACGTACGACTACGTATACGTGGCTTCAATAATTCATGTGGAAGGGCGCATTCCCGGTGCGGTGTGGGCCTCGCGCGCTCCTCGCCTACAATTACGCGCTTGTGTCATATTTACAGGCCAGGTAATTGCCATTCAATTACGAGGCCAGCCCGGCGCGAGTGCGAGCGGGAGGTCCGAGGGCCGGTTGTGTTGCCTCCTCGCTCTCGCGCGTGCAGCCATCAATCATCGAACACCCCCCGCTGGACGCCTAGGGATGGGACTCCAACAATGTTCGGTAAGTGGGCAAACGCCACGCTAAATTGATTCAGAACCATTTCGATTTCGGTGTTGTGTTGCTGTATTCACTTAACTTAAGTATTATGTTCCAATCTCAACGCTTAATTATAAAATTGTAACCGATTCCGGCTATTTAGATATGTATCTAGAATCCGCTTACACCTATCTATACCTACTTAAATATCATTTGCACAATGCTTATACATATTTAATTCAATATTATTATCATAAACTTTCGCATTTAAATCAACTGATAATAAATAATTACAGTAATTAAAATTAATTAAGCACATAAAGTATACTTCATTCGGATATCACTAATTAAGACTTATTTAACACTGGTTGTACGCGAGGCTCAATTCAGCTCAGAAAACATACATTAACGAGCTTTTTCCTTGTTTTTCATTTTTCATATCTACTTAATTAGTACGTGTTTATAATAAACTAACAATTTCCGTGGCTTTACGTACAGTTTTACATGAATTGGATTTTACTCATTAGTCGTTACAAATAATATTAACAACACAACTACTATAAATTTACATTAATGTCATACATAAACAAAATCTTTTAATTTTAAATGATTTGAAGAAGTAGATTTTTCTAAAATGTATTTATAAACCATAATACATTTCACGCATATTTTAACTCGTCGTAAATTTAGTTATAAATGTATTATATTTTTTATAATTTCGCACTTATATAATAATTTTGATAACCGTGACGCTGTGTTAATGAGCGAAATAAACTTAATTAACTTGTAAAGAATGATATGAATGTTAAAAATATAAAATTGTAATTAAAAATAATTACTGCTAGCTCGTAAACGTTTTAAGTATTATATTTGGATATTTTTGAAATAACATTTTTGGTTTAATATATTGTATTACGAATATCGATATCTCGATACCGGCCAACCCTTCACATTCGATGCGGACGGCCACAGGTATGCAATCTTTTGCTTTATGCCTTTGCCCTATTGCGCTATGAGTCGATTCTCATTCCATTTTTAAATCACATAAAACTGTATTATTACGAATCAATATTAATCAATTGTGTCAAATCAATCAACTTTTTATAATTACTTTGTTTTTTTTATTCTTTGTAGTCTGAATCACAAACTTACTAGCTATCAACATTAAGATTAGATATTTTTTTCAGTTTCTGCTGTATTCCGCATATTGTAGCGTGGACAGAGAAAACGTAGAGGCAACACACTTCATTCTAAGCTTTTCGCATGGATTTTCGACATTGCGTATATATAGAATGGCGGAACTCAACGTCGAAAACATACGTGTGTTATATTTTAATTTACTAAAAGAGTATATAATTTCAGAATATTGCTTCAACACATAAGTAACAGCGAATGCGAGATAATTTTTTAGAGTAATATTTTTAAAGCCTCACTTTTAATTAGCTATATAGACTAGATACTAATTAAAAGAAAGAGTTACTGAGTAATGAAAGTGAAGGTTAGAGCGTAGGTAAATTAATCTGAGATTTTTCTTGGAAAAGTCGGTTTGCTTGTTTCAATTACGTTTACTAATGACTTGACTTTTGCTCACTAATTAGCTACTTCACTAATTAATCACAACGGGTTCGCCTTGTAACGTAGCCTAATAATATACGAATTTCTTGTTTACATACCTTTATTAAATGGTTTTTTTAGCATGGTAGGCAGAGGGAACTTGGTGTTTAGACTCCGTTAGCGTTAAGACACTTCCGTTACCCACTTTCCATCGAATTGTTAAGGCATTGCGTTTTGAGTGGCGGAACTCGTGCTTTGCCACGTAACAAGAGCGAGAAATCTTAAATATTGAATATATCGTTTTCTCGAGTGGCAATCGAACCCATAATGAGTCGCGTTTCCAGACGCATGGATGGGCACTACTAGCCACGAATTTAATTTAAATAAAAGGTAATTATTTTCAGTATTGGAATATATTTTAGTAGATGTAATTATGCTGTATATGACCAATTAAATTTTCTCGTAAGTAAGCGTTTTTTTAGTTTTTCTTTCAATAAAATCCATTTTATTTCTTTTTAATATACATAAGAGTTGCTTTTTTGCTTATTTTAATTAAAGAGAATCGAGATTTCGTTATAACAGATAGATTTTTTTTTCCAATTATTACGTCGTACATAAAAAACATATACGATGTAATAATTGTAAAAACCACATCTTTATAACAACTGAGTTTTCGAGTGACGCGCACATAAATACGATCATTAAATTTCTTACAATCTCAGTTTATAAAAATGTACCCTGAAAATATAATGAATCCTAAGGTGTGGTATATTGTTGACAATAATTATTTATGATTTTTGTCTGTCTTAATGTGAACTAAAAGTGTCAAATTAGAATAGATAGGGAAACATAATAATATTTATCTAGTTATCTATATTAGAACTATATTAGAACAGCGTTATTTCTCTCTTAAAGCTTCTAAAGAAACATATTTTTTTTTTAAATAGTTAACGTTAATGAGGGCTACTTTCATGGTATTAAAGGAACTTATTTGTTTAATTTCTATTTTAACTCATTTCTTGCAAATTGCACTCAGAAACCAGAGTAATTATGTGTGCAGCGAAGTAGTAGATCAATCTAACGCAGCATTTTATCTTGACAAATATCGAATTAAAGTATACTAAGATACATTCCGAATTTATGTCGGGTACACAGATAAATAATTGCGTTGCGTACTTAAAAGCGTTGAATTATCTATTTAGCCTCAATTTATTTTTTTCTTTATTCTTAAGAATAGAATATTCATAGAAGTTATCAGGCAAACTGAAAAATATATATTTAACTATATTTTTATTAGCAACTACTTTTTTAGCCAAAATAATTAAAAAAATCGCTATTAAAGTTGACATTAGCTTACAACCCAGTTAGTAACAAATATCATCATTATACGTGATGGCAACACAGTAAATATACGTTTTAATATGTCAGTGGGCACAATCACATAAATGTATGTCAGATTGATCGATCGCTCTCGCCTCGCTCGAGATAGTGGTACAGCCTTCGAATTCATTATATCCAACATTAACTTATCCAATTAAGTGCATTACGCTTATCTAAGCCTCTCATTATGGTAAGTGATGGTGTCGTAAGTGGTACGAGTCGATACTTTATTATTAACTGAGTGGGACTAGAGGAGGAACTCCTTAGTGAGGTTGACCGAGACTCTACTCTCTGCATTGAAACGTTATAATAACCGTTATGGAATTTCAAATAACATTGGAATTCTGTCAACGTTACTATTGGAACAATATTTTTTATTCTGTGCTAGTTTATATGATAGTTTTGTTAATGTGTCTTAAGTGATGTTCGATTTGTTGTCCTTTTATAGTATAAATATGTGAGAATAGAAAATAAAATATGTTTATAATAATTACAACATGTAAAAAGACTGTCCTTTACAAACAAATATGATGCAAAATCAACTATCACATAGTATTGCAAGCAAAAGATATGCCAATAAGAGCCAGGTATGCTTAAGGTCGTTTTTATAAAACAAATATTCATTTAAGTATAAAATAACCCATGCTCAATATACAAAAATGTTTCGAAGGAATATAAATGTATTAAAAAATATATTTTAAAAAATAATATTACGTACGTCATACGTCATTTTTAATAGTAATAGTTTTTAATTTAATTATACTTAATATGTCATTTTTAATAGTACTAAATGCATTAACATGGCAAGAATGTTAGCGCGATAGCGTCTACGCGCTAAGCGTGCTGCGCCGGCGCAAATAGTGGCTTTATCTCCTTTAATCGTTGAAGTTGTCTCACTTTAATAGTAATTGTATTGTTTCATATAGATCATGAATATTTATAAATACACATATATTTAATATATTCTTTGTTTAAAATTGTAAAGTACTCGTACACTCTATATTTGGATATAGATTCTTATTCATACATTCGTCAGTCATTCTTACTGGAATATCACCAAGGTAAAATAATAAATAAGAAATAAAAATAATACTACTATCGAGTAGGCAGACTACAACACCAACTCTTTTTAATATGTTTTAACATTAATACGTTTCAACAACTCTCAAATTAATTTAAGCCTTGTAACTATCAGAAACAAATACAGAAAAATAAGTGTTAACACAATTACGTATCGTGGTCATTAAGACGACGACAAACACCGTCTCGTTAACCGCTGATTTGCATGCAACTTGCGTGTTCGTCTGCGCGTGACCAGAACAATGCTAATATTTAATATTAAAAAGAAACATACTCGTTGAGTATACAACGTGAGGTCTATATTAAATGCTATAAATTAAAATTAAATTAAACTTATCACCTAATAGTACCGCTATGATATATTACTGTGATTTTTTTCCTTTCCTTTGTTTACAAGTGCTATTTATATATCTGTAAAGTAAAAAATAATAATTTTAATAATGTCCTAATTTATTTTAATTAAATGAATTAACTTCTTTTTGAGATATGACGTTAGGTTTAATAAGTTAATTAAATTCTTTAGGGAGAATTAAAAAACCTAATATCTGATATACCACTTCATTTAGAAGTATTTAATCTATTTTTGACTGATATAACTGTGATATAAGTAAAAAAATTAGTCATGCTTTGATGCGTTTGATATACGCTTGACTAAATGACTAATACTAACATTCTCTTTCTACTTAAAGGAATGTATATTTAAAAAAATATGTTTTTAAGACTTAATATATCTCTACATAACTCAAAACAGATATTTGAATGCCTTCCCCCCATTTTGTCTTTAGTTACATATTGATTTGTGAACGTATACATTCATATATTTGGACGTACATTGGTAGTCTTATTTTCCACTCACATTTATTCTATGATATGTAATGACATATTGGTCTGAACGCGTGCATATCAATCTCTTAAGATGTATCGTTCTATTTCCAAACAACACAGACAAAGTGAATAATATGCAAATTGTATATTTTCAACTTTCCACATTTTTTTCCTCTACCACCTAAATAAGAAGGAGATTATTAAACACTCAAATTAAGCGAATCTATTCGCAAATATAATTTTACTTTAAATATTAAATAAAAATATGTATGTAGGTAATGATAAATACAGATAGCTACAGCACATAAATTATAACAACTGTACAATTAAAACATACATAATTGCCTTAATTACGGCCTCGATAATAAATTTTCTTAAAACGCAATGAAAAAAAATATAATATTTTATATATGTTTACATAGTTTGTATCACGTAAGGTCTTACTAATTAGATATTTCCATACTGATATTTATACACGCCTATCGTAGAATATTCTAGTCTACTCAGTAATTAAAGGCGAGCTTTTACTGTATTAATGGAATTCAATTAAAGCAAAATTACCTGTAGTTTCTAGTTGATACTAAATCACGATTGGTTTCTTCCGCTGCTGTTATAAATTTAAATATGCAGTTACTGGACTGCTACCGTGGAGATATATTTTATGTTTTTATTTAACAATTGTTTTGCATAGAATTTTCTTTATACTTATCTATTATTTAATTGCTTGGGCGTCGCAATATGGTAATGATTCGCCTATAAAATTACGCCCATAAAATAGTATTTTTATACTGAGCCACATAATAAAAGTGTAGTTACATGATAATATTTGCCATGATTAAATCTAGTAAATATATTATATTTTATCTAATTAAAACAAATAAATATTATATTTAAACATAAAAAAAAATATTATAATGCAGTTCTTTCTCATTTGAGCAACAACCACATAGATGTACTCCAAGAAAAAGAACTAATAAACAATTACATATATGTAAAACTAATATCAAAATATAATTAAATAACCAAATTGCACAAACACTCAACCCATTTAAGATAACTTGAACCGACCAGCGTACCCTGGTCCGCGGTACCAAGCAAGCAGAACCAGCCCGGAGACTTATCGGCAGCGACGCGATCGATGGCGCCCCTCGCGTCTACCAATCAGCTCCATCAAAACTCGAGCTCATTACTCAAAATCAATTAGCGTTATTAGTGCGGCGCGTCTTCGTTAGCCCGTGATGGAGGGTAATTTATTGGCATCTCTTAATTAGGGATAAGTCTAATTGGAGGCTTAGTCGTAACGAGGCCCTCGAAATCTGACGTCCCGGCGAATAAATTGGTCGGCGAGCTACGGCCTGAACCGCCTGAACCGCCTGCACGCACTCCACCCGCTCTATTACCGCTTGTATTTCGACATGCCAATTCTGCTTTCGTTCCATAGTGGAAGATCTTTGAACTATGGAGTCCGTGTTTATTTATAAGCATTTTTTTTGAGTGATCGCACACAGAAGTGCCGTCGATGCTAATTCGGTATTACTCGTTCTTTAAATATACTATACTATCACGATTTATTGCGTCCATTAGGTATAAGTATAACTATAAGAATGGCTGGCTTAAAATCGCGTGGGCGGATGTCTAGTGTTTGAATGGATCAAGGTTATACTCTTTACTTAGCAACAAATTTTGAAACTGTGCCAACGTATTTGTAATATTTCAAATTAATTATAATTAAATTGTGTGTAGATTGATTTTGAAATTAATTTATTTTAATGTTGATGTTTGAATGATTAAATGTCTTAAATTTAGAAAAATCTCATATGCCTTTCATTAGTATCGATGTCTTGGTTTGTTACTAATGATCATATTTTTAGTATTTTTTTTGCACTAACCAGTTAGCGAGGCCAGTCGAGGCAGTCGGGGCAAAAAGGGTAAAACCGACTGGTTCGATTTGGGTTCGATCCCTACTCGAGGAGATGAAATTTACTTAAATTTATATTTTCATTTCTTCGCTCTAGTTTCGAGGCAAAGCGCAGCGTTGAGTTCTGCCACTCAAAATTCAGCAGAAAGTTGGGAACGGAGTGTCTTAACACTAGGTTCCCTCTGCCCACAGCGTGATACAGTGTGAAGCTGATTTATTTATTTATTATACTAACATAAATTGAAAGCTGGTTTCACGCAAAAGGATATTGGATACAAGATCTATTTGCGGGCGGGGGCGGAGCGGCGTGCGCTAAGCGGTGCGGTCGACGCGGTCACTCAAAGCGGTATAAATAAAAAAACAAGTGTAAGTTTCACAAATAAAAGAGATTGGACAACGGCATGATCAAGTGCACCGAACGATGTAACGTGATATTTTGTAATGTGCTTTATTTTGCAGCGCGCCCTGACCCGTCCGGACCGGCCGGCGTCTATAATTAGAATCAATTCTGGACACACACACTTTATAGAAAGAATATATATTTTTTATATTTAAGTATCAAAGTGTACCATAGCTTACATATAATTATATTTATAAATAAATATGTTTGTAAATATGACTCTAACAAATTGCTAAAGTTCATTCAGTTGTTCAGTCAGGTCAGTTGTACTACTTTTGGGGCAAGAAGTTGAATAAACAAATTTGTAATAAATTTACTTATTGTTACTGAAAATCTCAATCCTGCACTTAGCAGGGTAGGTAGAGGGCACCTGGGAACCTTGTGTAAAAATATTTAATATTTCATTCCCGCAACTGAGAATCGGAGTCAAAAACGTCGCGTTAATTACTACAGTAGTTAACGCGACGTTTTGCACGTTTGTGCATCTCTACCACGAAGGCATCGAAGAAATATCATACTTGATTAAAATATATGATCAAACAAATAAATCTTGATTTTTTTAATGAAATAATTTAATTTTTTTAATTTTTAATGAAAATAATCAGTGTGGCTTGTACTATCGAGTATAATTTTATTTTTAATTTTATGTGCCCTATTTATATAGGCTTAGCTATTAACCGTGGTTTGGCCTGCATGGTCAAATGTATATAACTAAGCTTTATTTATGGTACATTCTATGTACCCGAGATAACTCTGACCGGAGGTACTTAGCTTATATACTTTCTTAATAAATATAGTATCCAACACAAAAATCGTGTTTCTATTCGCACCAGTAGTGTAAGTGATGAGCGTAAGCAAGCAAACAACTCCTTAGCTTTATAATACTAATATAGAGTATGGATATCATTATATACCCTTAAAAAAGAGATAAATATTCTTTATTTTAACCAAGTTAAATATCAAATTTAATTATTGAATTAAATTCAAATATTTTTTTCTTTTCTAAAAATAATATAATATAATAGTTTCTTTAATTAAATATATTTTTTAAAATTTAATAACGTATGATTATATTATAAAATTTAAATTAAAATTATTCTTATATATATATTATATATAAGAAACTTTCAAGAATTATATAATCTTAATATCATTTTAAATACTGCAATATTATTTTTTATACGAGAAGGAACCATTTTTGAATTCTCTTTTTTCCGGGGATAAATAACCATTTGGTGGTCTTCATGCCTGTATGACAATAACGAGTGCTGACTGCTGTGACGTCCATTTGGTAACAGTATTTATTTTAAATTTAAAATAAGAAATATTTTGAAGACTGATACAATTAGGTTACATATGTTAGTAGGAGTTCTAAGATATGAATTTGTTACCCTTGCATGTACAGAGAATATGGAATATGGCATATTTTCTTTTTAGAAGCCGCATATTGTTATTTTGAGGCCAGTGGTGGCAAAGGAGCTAAAGTGTGTGACTGTAAACGCGACATATTGTGAGTTTGATTTCCTTTAAAGGAAATTTAATATATAATATTTTAATTTCTTCGCTCTGGCCTCGAGGCAAAATGTAATGCTTCGAGAGTTTGGCGGAAAGTGGAGTGGCTTAACACTAGGCTCCCTCTAATTACCTCTCTCCCTCTTATATGTGGGATACAGCGTGGACGAGAAAAAATAAGAAGCGCATATTTTGAGCATAAATAATAATTATACAAACTAAATATCCACATATAGGTCGATAGTTTCGATGTATTGCAAAATTTTAATTGCTGTCTAGTATAAAAATTGAGACACATCTATCTATACGTTCAAACAATCGTATGTACATATATATATATATAGCGGGCGTTGCATAAAAACTGTATAAAAAAATTATTAAATATTCATACAATATCATAATATGAGGTTATAAACCGTCATGGTGTTTGTTTCTTGTAAAAAATTTGCATATTATTCTTGGGTATACATATCTTATATTAAATATATATTTTTTACGAAATTCATTCTCGTGTGCAAATATATTACATATTTTATTATAATATTTATATTCTGTCTTCGGTTACAACCTAATATTAATTTACCAGTATAAATATGGAGGTTGTATTTGAAAACTTACAAACAACCCGTTATTCGTGTAAAAAAAGGTTCAAAATTGATTGAAAAAAAGATTTGAAAAAAAAAAGATCTTTTTGCTTTTTACAAAGCGCTGTTGGGACGCTATTGCAAGTCTGGGGGGAAAATAATTTGTTTAGGTTTTAGGTTCAAATTTGACATTCGGAAATAATGTTTAGAGATATTTTATATACCTATACAATACAGAGGACGATTAAAGTGGACATCGTCACTTTGTTTCCCCTAACTACTACGGTTACAAATCTATAGAGAGAAACAATATTTTTTTTGTATAATAAATTTTTGTTGAACGTTGCGGTTCTAAGTAGTTGTACTCATTATAATAAGTAAGCATTGGACTGTAACTATACTTTTTATAGTATATTAAACAAAATTTGGCATATAAATAAATAAACAAATAACGACATATAATGATAATTACTTAACTTTGTAATGTAGCTATTATACTGCTAGTTTAAAGTAGGTACTTATTCTAACAAGACGTATTCATAGAAACAATATGCTTAATATTGTATAAAAACTACACATTCTAAACAGCGTTCATAAATCAACAGAATAATAAGAAAATTACCATAAAGTCTAAGAAACGTTAAGCATTGAGATGGCAAATAGTAAATGACATGACAAAATATATTGCAACTTATAACTGCCTCTTTACGTCCCACTGTTAAATTGTAGATTTCTGATTTCTCCTTACGAAATATGTACCTACATGGAAGATTCCGATGAGTCGAGTGTCTCGCGTGCTAACCGATTTCTTTTCTAATTTTCTTGAACTGTTTTCACGCTTTGAAGAACGCATATTCATAAGGAAAAGTAAAATTTTGTACTATATTAAACTGTTATTAAACATTTGTATTTCATTATTAAAACTTGTTTCATGTATTGTAGAGCAAATAGATGGTTTGTAGTCCTCACTTTAATTATTCTATATCCTTAGTGTACTATGAAATCATTTCATGTCATAGTGTTTTAAATTTATATATAAACAATTAAAATAATTACAAATATACTCTTAGTACACAAATCACAATAAAATTAAATATATATCTAAATAAATCTGTTACCGTCACCGTGCAAACAAATGGTCATTTTTAAATAAAGTTAAAATGAGATCCTTCGTTTTCACTTTACCCTTCCTAAGGACGACGTCTCGGCAGACTAATGCCTACAATGTGTATTATAGCATTTAATATAATAATAACGTAATGAAACGTCTCGCGCGAGGAGGGCGGGAGGGTGGAGGAGGGGGAGCGAGGGGTCGCAGGGAGAGGCCGCGGGAACCGGTCCGTTGAGGTCATCGGCTGCGAGCCTTCCGCGACCAAAGTTGCCAGCGTAGAAGTGACTCCGTTGCCCATTTGTGTAATTATTAAAACCACAATTTATCTAGGACACTAATAATATTGTAACACTACAAGTTGCCTTGTAAATGCTTGCATAATATTTTTTGCAACTGTAACAGATATACCGATGGCCACGTTATTTATACGGTGTCATTAAATTAAATAGTTAACGGGTATATTAAGAATAATTAATTAATTAAAGATTCCATAAACATTTTATTACAATCTCAGTCGTTGATTGACAGTTAAAATTTGTAAATTCGATAACATACTAATTTATGATTTAAATAAAACCATAAATTATCCAAGGCGAATTTTCTCTCCACACGTTGACAACACCACGACAGTTATGGCATACTCGGACGCGCCGCCCGCGCGTATGTTAATGCTCCATTAAGATTATACTAATTGAAAGCCAATAAATACAACGACTATGAATATTAATTTTATTTGGCTTAGTTTGGAACGAAGACCGGATCAGATAAACGTTCGCGTGCGGGGAATAAGTGTTTATTTTGATATTTCTTCAGTAAGGAATAAGATAGATGTAGAACCATAGTAAAACCGATATGTCAATAAACATGACTGCTTTTGATAGACAATGTAAAATATGTAAATACGTAACGTATTTAACTCTACATAAAATAAAACCATAAAAAGACTGATTGCACGTTCATATAATTATTTCATACATGTTTCATAGCCAAACTCTATTTGAATACCAAATTGTAATTTCTATTCATAAAGTTGTACAAGTAAGTAACTATGGCGGCTCCGGCGGCAAGCATGACGTCTCGACGCCCGTCAATCCCGTCCGTGCCCGGCCGTCGATTACGCAGGACAAATCAATTACCGCTCGCATTCCACCGGCAGCCGACCGACGAATTCTCTGTCATGATCCTATCGCTTAGTGATGACCTCTCGTCCGATATGCCACGTCGTCGGACTGCGGAATGCAGGACATTGCGCCACAGGCTGCCCAAGTCGAGCCCTAGATTGGCAGCTCGGGCGCAATGGAAGACGCGCTTCGATCAACACGACGTGGATTCCTCGCATTCATCCGAAGATATGTATATTGGAGAGACGTCGTATAGCGTATACCTCAAGCACAGCTCACATTTGACCGTCAAGAATTCCGTGTTCGAATCCTCGGGCGGAATGTTATCTGTGCTCCGCATCGGAACTCAACGTCAGACATGTCGGACTACATTTCTACGTTTGTAACAGTTGATCTCCATTAAACTTATTATAACATTTTAACAGTGACACGCATCCTGTTCTGGATAACGACTTAATAAGGCAATTGTACGTTGATAATAATTGCTCCATTATTTATATATTATAATTTTGTAATTGTTGTCTCGCGATATATTATTTTTTTAGTGTTTACACGGAGGTAACTTTTAAATAATATTGTTTTAAGAGATTTATTTATTTTATAACTCACCTTACTTTAATTAATGATTACATTTTTTATGTAAGCATGGATACGAATATTTTCCATATATCATTGAAACATCCGTGTCGTAACTTCGAGAGGTAAGCAGCAGGTCAATGCCGAGAGCTGTCATTGGGCGGAGGTCACTAGCTGAGTAACTGCTAATTATTTTTTGGCCCTTCTTGCGATAGAAGATGACTATCTAATGCGGTTTAGTATTCATAGACTATTTTGAATTATTACTGCTGTAATGGCTGCGTGGTTAAATATTGCATGCTGTGGTTAAACTTGCAATATTTAACCTCGCAGCTGACAACTAGAGGGCTAAACTGTAAACCGTATTTCGTTTGACATTACATTCTTTGGCATTTAAGAAATGAATAATATAGATTTTATATTAAAGCCACCCTGACAAAGTCAAAGTCAATTTGGATCTGATCCACACTTAACGGCATTATTTGTACATCCCAGGTCTGAAAAATAAATGTCTTGAATTCGGGCGGAAGGCGGAGAACAGAGTGACTCAACATTAAACTCTATCTGACTACTCTGCTATGCGGAAAAAGGCGTGAATCTGAATAAAAATATATATGTAATAATACATACAAAACCTTAGGACTTAACTTGTTGCACATCCTACAGTCACTGGACAACATTTTTCTAAGAAACTCTCAATAACACTAGTGAGTATCAGTTGTTGCGCCCACGGGCCGTCCACTCCATTTTATGTTAATCGAAGAGTCATGTTCTGTCTCGAAATATAGTTTTAGGTATTAGGTGCATAGTATATGAATACATTAAATGCACCATTACCACAATTTTCGCCTTTACAACCCTACGTTGACACGTCGTAAACACTTGACACTATCAACTTGTTCTGTGATACATATACGTGTATAACTTTATCACCAGTAAAATATAAGGTTACAGATATTGTAGATAAAGCCAAAACCGGATACGGACATAATAGTAGGACAAAGCGAGTAGTATAGCCGTTTAAGTATTTCAGATTTTGAGGCGCACTTCGAAGAAGTGTAGAGGCAAAAAAATAAGCCTATCTATGAAGGACCTATGAAGTAAAAACGGAACATACTCGTATTTTTCATTGTTAACGGGCAAGTAGGCTGTAAGAATTTTTAAGGTTTTGAACTAGACATATTTATATTTTAAACTATAAGCCTTTATTAATAATATTTAAGGTATTATTTTAATATTAAGTTTCGAATTAATTTGCAATCTAAATATAAACAAATATGAACAAACCATATACTCATATCTACAGTGCTTTGATTTTCTGTGATTATCTGAAAAAATCGTATTTCTTCATTTACTTAAAAAAAAGATATAGATGTTTATATCGCAAAAAACGCATATTTCTACACTTAAAAGAGAGTCAAAATTGATATTGGGAAGCATTATTAGGTTGTTGTTCAGGAAAAAATCCGAAAACTATAGATTTGTGGTTTAATCGTAAAACATAATAGCTTTAAAAAGGGGGCATAATATTGTATTTAAGCCGCTAGTTCAAGTGAGGTTTCAGATGAAAAAGCTTGGTGAGCATATTCCAATACATATTTTATTATTTTTTTATGACGCATTAATTGTTCGGAACCCTCGGTAGGCGAGCTCGACTCGTTGATTCTACAACAACGTTTCCAAATGTGGATATAATTTCGCACATATTATTTCGTGACATATATACAATGAATAATAACAACACCACCATAATTCCACACTCAGGAAAGAAAAATACTTTTTTAGAAACGTATAAAAATTTGAACATTTAGGTTTGAATCTGCGCCTCTTGAAAGTCGCGCAAGCGCTTGGACCACTAAGCTATACGTTCATTCATTCAATGAATTCGTTCGTTCGTTTGATTGGGCAATGCAAAATTTGAGACATCCCCTTAACAATAATGCGGCGTTGGATTCCGCCAGACAGTACACAATTTCTATAAAAATAGGCGGAAAATAATTCACTTTCACAACAACAGACGTACCTACATCGAAACAAAAAAAATGTTTAAGAAGTTAGATATTTTTATGTGGAATAAAAAATTCTTTAGTCAAAGATCGAAGAACATCATTTGAATAAGGCCTAAGTCAGACCCGACGATTGACTGGTCAAACCTGGAAGCGCCAACAGTTCGAGATTTGGCTATAACATAATAAACAAATATGCCTACTTATACGTCCGTACATTGTACATCCTCAAAATAAATGTAACCTAACTTACAGGAATTATGGGTCAAGTTACTTTTATTCTTAGGATACGCTGTCATTTAAATATATAAATAATACTGACGCATTTTACTTGATTTAAAGAGTAGTTTTTAAGGAAATATGTACCTAATATAACCTAAAAACATACCTTTTCAATTGCAAATATAAATAATTACAAAACCTGAAACAATAGAACTACAAAGATTAGCTTTTTACAGTATGATAATAATCTTAATACAATACCAACTCATGTTTTATCAGAAATTTAACAATTGAAATAAAACAGGCGAGGTAAGCGTAAGGGCCCGACTCGAGTGCCTATTAATTAAGAGGGTTGAACCACTCTGTCTCTAATTAACTGAAGACCCAGGCCGCATTCGCAATAATTAGTTTCCTTGGAGGGCTGTTCTCACACTCTTGGACCTCAAATACGCAGAATAACGGGAGTTTCATTGATTCGTATTATAATACAGAAATATATATTACATAATATTTTATTTTTGTATTATCTGTGAAAATAAAATATTATATTTATTTATAGTTTTTTTTTACAATAATAATTATCGTTAATGTAATAATTCTTTATGATTGTTTTACTGACAATTTATTTATAGTCAATTTTAATTTTCTTTTTAATGGTGTAATTACAATAATAATTACAACGTGACCTTTTAATCATTATAAAAATATTCTTTATTGCCACTTACATATTATATTCATACTTATATGAGTATTTAGAAATATTCATATTACCAAAGCATAAAATTGATTGTTTTAAATTTAAATGAATATCTATTAATTATGGATGTGTGTGTTGTGTAGATGTCAAAAATTACATATAAAAAATTTTTAAATAGTGTTAGAGTTGCAAATACCGTAGAAGTTTTCGGAATATTCAATTTCATCTTCGTCTTTATAATATGGAATGAAATGAGTGGAATTTATCAGTAGATTTTCTTTATAAAGGGAAAAGTTCCTGTACCTCGCAGAGGTATATCTTTTTTAGTTTCACACTTTAGCTCGCTTATCAGCAGGGCATGCTGATTAGCATTTTAAGATACTCTGTTCTCTACTTCCTGGCCATCGAGGTATAGAGTGGCGTGATGCTCTTTGAAGCGGAAGAAGTGACAGTATTCCATTTCTGCGAGTGGAATTTGAACCCAAAACCATCTCGCATACTCGATGTAAGCAAGTTATACGTTTAGGAATATTCATATCTGTTTTAATTACTTAAGTTTTATTATGTGGAACAGATGTATCTTTCTTCTCTGCTAAGCCTGTACATGCAAAACATGTGTAAATATAGTATAATGAAAAATATTTTATTTACTCTGTAGTTAATTTGGTTCATATTAAATTATATTATTTTTTTTTCTTTATTTTTTTTGCAAATTCATTTTTTTTTTAAATTTTTAATACCTTTCAATTGTTTGTTTGACACATTAATACAAACTTTAATATTTTAGTATCTATTATTACTCGTTTTATTACAATGACGGAACTCTTCAAATTTATAAATTAAACATATTAGAAATCTCCTGCCAAGTGTGTCGTCATCTTAACGTAATAAGTTATTTTCTTTTACTTTCATCAAGCACTTTCAATTTGTCATTTATTTATTCATTAGCCTGTCTTTCGTCTGATCACACGATTTCTCTTTTAATAGAGTGTAAAATATAATAACATAGTATGTTCTTACGTACATACTGCAATAATTTTTGCTTCTTTTTAAAGTAATCGTAGCCATGTGTATTTTTTTAAATAAAATCTGAGCATTTTTAATTACAAATTTACAATGTCATATATTTGTTTTATTGTCGCCGGCGCAGGGGTACAAGTGTATGATTTTAAGCGCGACGGGTGTGGATATGATTCCCGCCCGCTGGAATGAATTACTTAGTACTTTCATTTACTCGCTCTGGTAACAAGGCAAAGTGCGAGATTGAGTTCACGCCAATAAACATCACATCACCTGACGCACAAACTTAAAACTTAAACGAAACAAATGAAATAACTACGAAATAAAAAAACAGTAAGTAGATATATAAATTATATTGCCAAATCTAATCAAGATTACAATATCAGCATATATATATATACTGAGTTAACAATATTAGTATCATACCAAGTATTTTTTTTACTAAAATATACAGACACTATTTCCATCGTCGGAAATGTACCACTGATCCCGACTGGAGTAACGCGGCTCACGTAAAAGATGTGGTCGTAACGCCATTACCCGCGGTCAGCTGTCGCTATTTGTCCGCGGGTACGTGGAGCGGTTATTAATCTCGGCACAATTAAGCACCGAGCGACCATCAAATTGATTGTATCCCTTATTTGGCGATATCACCGCGAGCGCCACCATTACCGCTTACTTTTATATTTACGTACTCAGACACCGTTATTTTACGTTATAAAACTTGAATATTTTGAGAATCTCCTTTGCTATAAATACAATTAATTAATAATAAAACAATAGGATATATCGATCGACGGCACAAAATATAGTATCGAAACAAAAAGTTAATAAGAACTCTTAAAACAATAATACTCCGACGAGGGTGGTCAGGAATCTTTATTAAATCTCGAGCGAGTAATAAAAGCACAGTTAAATGCGGAGAACTCTGATGAAAATATTAATTAATGTTTCGAAATGGGAAACATGTTGCTAATTAAATGGCGATATCGCATAAAACGTAATTAGAGGCCAGGAGCATTCGTTTCTCACGAAGCGGCCGATGCCCCGGCGGGTCCCGCGCCGCCGTGCGGTACCGTCCCGGCCGCGCACATCTCCGTGTTTACGAAAGGAATGCACGAAAACTGGTTACGCCCGACCGTCTTACATACCTACTCATATTAAAATACACTCATAATAATAGATTCAATATTGTTCACTTTATTATCTATATATACTTGTAATCACTTTAAACACATCCAATACTACAGAACTTTTCCAAAACCAAAACACGAACATCTTTTTCGATATTGAAAAATTCTTAGTACAATTAAATGAGCAGTTTATAGTGGAAATTCCGCGAGCGAAACTACGAACATTCCGTCGGTGCTGAGTTTATTAAATACACTGACTGGCAAGTATTGGACGGTGATGGACGCCTCAATGGGTGCTTTATTAAAAAAGTCAATGAACACTTATTGTAATTAGCGGTTTATCGGGTCGCCGACAAAAAGGTAATTGTTTTCCGACGGCCATCAATCCGGAGCGGACGGGCTCCACGTGCGGGGCCCGCTCTCGCCGCGCCTGTCGCTCTAACAACCGCTCGCTGTGACCGACGCGGGCCTTTTTGTTACTAAATTACGATCGACCGGTGAATAACAGCTTCATTGAATACATTCAAAGTGATTTGCTTATTTTTGAAAGTGATACGCACTTATTGTTGTTATATATACCTGTAAAATATTAGATTGACTTTTAATTATTGAATCTCATTATTAAAACTTTTGTAGAATTCGTTTTGATATGTGTTTTCTCGTTTTAATTAGACTGATTTGATTTATCTTTTAATGAATAAAAAAAATATGGGTTCGATTCCCACCCGGGCTAATGAATTATTATTTTTTTAATATTCTCATTTCTTTGCTCTGGTATCAAGGCAAAGAAGCGCAACGTTGAGTTCTGCCACTCAACACGCAATTGTTCGAAAATTCGGCAGAAAGAGAGAATCGGAGTGCCTTAACATTAGGTTCCCTCTGCCCATACGAGATACAGCATGAACCTGAAAAAAAAAATTGTGGCAGAAATAAAGAAACGAAAAAACCCAACCTAATACAACATTCATTACAAACTCAACCTAACGAACGCTATCCAATAATCGAACAAACGGCAGAGGCCCAGTTATTTCATAATGAGGTTATTGCCTAGCATTCTACTCCTTATCTGTCTAGTATGGCGTAGCGAAGAGCAGCACCAAATTGGCGTAGCGAATACGCGAACCGATCGGCCCTGGAGATATAGCTAATGAAGGGCCGCGTGCGCAGATCTATTTGGCGAGATCTGCTCGGTGACGTGTGAAAACACCCAATTAATTAACGCGAAACGTTCACCGATCGCGTGCTGTAAAAGAGCTGGCCTGGCTCCCGAGCTGCCGTTCGCGATTTAATTTGAACAGTTCCTAGGTTAGTGATGTAACTGTTCACTCATACTCGTGTGCATATCGTGACCTACGTTGCTGTTTTTGTTTGTTGGTTTTTGTTATATCCCAATAACCGTTATAATACTGAAATTTAATATTCAAGTTATTGATATATTTCAAAGATAATATATGGAAGTAGTACATTGAAATGAAAAAAAATCTATAGAATCAAGCATGGAATATATTTATACGTTTTTTATGTTTCTCAAATTTAGACATTTAATTCTTGTCAAAAGATTCCACCACCTACCAGGCAGATAGTTAAAATAATATTAACACAATGACAGTAGATGACTAAACATTTATCCTGCTTCAAAATAGTAAAATAGAAAAAAATACACATATTTTGTGACTGAACTATTAGAGGAAACAAGAAAAAAATAATAAGAAACAAATAATAATTAGCTAGCAGTATAAAGTCATTAATTTGATACGTCTTGACTATTCCGCTTCCTTAACCCTGGAATAAACGTTCTAATCAAGCTGTAACTTTAATGAGGATAACATAAAGAATATATATAATTAGCTGTCCAGCTCCTCGTACTTGTTGGACGAGTGGGACGGTATAAGAAAGGAAATACATAAAATAATTATCAATATATAAGACATGATACTATAATTAATTAAATTGCTATGTTATTTGCATTCGAATATAATGAATTTATAGCAATTACTATTACAGGTGCGATAGAAGTCTCATGGCAGTTAATTATTTTAGTATTATCTATCCAATACTAAATAACTTCTCGGTGGCTAAAAGCGTATATTTAACTCTTTTTAGGATGCATGGGTATTAAGTTAATAAAATTCCTTAATAAGTAGTGATGACTAAGTTATTGTATAGTTTATTTTCCTTGTCGCTGTGAAATATGACTCTCTATTAAGCATAACAAAAATGTTAAAATAAGATAAATATATTAGAGACTAATACTGGTCGTTGGCAAGTTGTGGTCACTTGTAACCACCAGATACAGTAATTACAACATTTATGGTGCCATTATATGACAATCTAAGCTAACATTACCTGCTGTCATTAACTCCCAAGCTTACTTGGCAGATAATAAAATGAAACTTCTCCAATGTATTTAAATATAAGTTACCCGTTATATGGAATCAGTAAAAAACTTTTTATGATAAAATCCATACAATAAAATTAGAATCATCTAATAAACAATCAATTTAAACGCTAATCTAAAGGCTCCCTTCTGATAAAACATAGATGAACGCGATGCACTTGCTGTAAGCGAGTGTTAATGGCCCATTTGCCGAAGAAACTCTAATTGGCGGCGCGAGCGTACTTATGATCGCGCGCGTTTTAGATACCGAGACCGAGCACGCTAACCTGAAAAGATATTACTTACAGTACTGACTCTACCTCCAAAGATATTGGTAAGAAAGAATAGGACTTATTAGGACTATATACTATTAATATACTGAAATATGTACCAACAGATAACCGTGAGGACGTGGTTAAATGGAGTGTAAATAGACCATTTGCGGTGTGCACATTTAATTGACAGCACGAATGCACGATTGACCCTTCGTGTAGCGTGATATCGGCGCCAGCTTATAGACACCAAAACATTCAAATACATTCTATAAAATTGTAGCCAATATGCGCTCTTTATATTGTAAAAAAGAACCGGACAAGCGCGAGTCAGGCTCGCCCACCGAGGGTTCCGTATATATCTTTTTTAAATAAACGTAGAAATATATTTTTTTAAGAAATTATGGGGCCGTAGATCTAGGTATATTATTTGAATTTCAATTAAATATCTCCAAGCGTTCCTGAGATAAAGGCTCTGGACAGACAGATAGACAGACAGAGAGAGAAACAGACAGACAGACGAACAACAAAGTCATCTCATAAGGGTTACTTTTTCCTTAATAGGTACGGAACCCTAAAAATGTTAAGTATAAATAAAAATTAAATTTATGCATACAGCTTCACACTGTATTCCGCACACAGCACGGCTGGCAGAAGAACCTAGTTTTAAGACATTCCTTTTTCCAGAATTTTTCAAGGCATTACGTGTTGAGTGGCACTACTCAACACCGGGCTTTTTTCCTTGGTGCCAGAGCGAAGAAATGAAAATATTAAGAAATAATAATTAATTGCCTCAAGTGGAGATCGAATCTACAACCATCGCGTTACAGTCACGTTATAGCGTCCTTGCGCCACGACGGCCTCCTATAATGATATAGATGCTCTACATGGTTTTATTAATATCAAATAGTCAAATTTAGATAGGATAGGACAATGAGGTTCTTCTCGACAGTGACTCGACCGTACAATCAGTAGTCGCCGTCACCAGGAAATTAAACTGGCGGGACAATCCTGCGACGCTACATGTCACGTCACCGCGGCTATTAGCTAATGGATATTGAGTTTTGTGCTAGCTTTTACACCTCTGTTCTGTCTAAGATAAGAAATCAAAATGAAACTAATGATAACGGTAAAATAATTAAATAATTTGCTAAGTTACGCCGCTACAACATGTAGAAATTATTGTGGCTCTCTTAATAGAAATTATTGACATTAATTCTATGATTAAATAATCATATAAACAAAAAAACTAAAAAATATTTCTTTCACATTTTTCTATTTCGACTAAGGCACATTAAAAATTCAGGTATATCGTTTTATATATATAGGTATATATATTATTTTAATTGAATAACAAAAGCTACGTAATTTTTATTAGTTCACTTTTTTATTATGTTATATGAAATACGTGCATGTATTACATGGGAACCGTATCTGTTATTCATATTTAAAATACACTTTACTATTTATTTATGAATATTCCTTCTCACATATTATAAATATTAATTGTATTAGTATAAGTTGGAAGCTCCAAACGTTTGTGTCTTTATCGTGTGTAGAGTCGATAAATTCTATTTCTAAGGAGGCTTAAGTTGTCCATATGATAATCTGAGCGCTGACTACTCGGTAAGCGTAATTAAGCGGCAGCACAGGCCTGCAGTAGCCGGCCGTCGTCATTTAATTTCCTCTACAACGATTCATAGCAGCTTTCAGAAACTAACGACTGGGAGTAGGCACTAGCACTAGGTACCCACATTTGCAATGAATAATGAATTAACTATAAATTCATTATTTTATGTGTTTTCTTAGCGAAGTTCTTAACTTAATAAATGTGTTTTGCATATGAAATTTTATTTTGTATTTTTATGTTGTAGGGTAAGCGTAAAGTATCGATTGTTTATATTTTGTAAAGAATTAATTGCAAAAATAATTTTATCTAGTTACTTATGGGGCTTTCGTAGTGATAAAATGCAATGAGATAATTTAATTATTTATTTTTGTAAAACAAATTTAAGAATCTTTGTTACTATGCTATACTATTATGAAGAGTTTTATAAATTTTGCATATATTTATCAACTTTTTTGTATAATCTATTAAAGATATACTCGTAAATTGTAGGGTTCCATACCACGAAAGGAAAAAACGGAATTCTTATAGGATCATTTTGCTGTCTGTTTGTCTATTAGCCATTTATCTCAAGATCGCAAGGAGGTATCAAACTGAATTTAATATCAAATCAAGAGATACCAACATTTATACAAGTTTGTAGCTGCATTATGTATGATGTTCGTCGCGTAATCAAAACGTAGAGGGTACTTCTCGTGGAGCATTGCGTGTTGAACACACAAATTATGTTGTATTATTAATTTGTTATTATTATATGTTTTTACTCATCATAACGGACAAACGTACAAGACATATTTAATAACAAGAAAAAATAATTCTGCTTAGCAATTTGTAATAATAAGCCATTTTCGTTTTTTCACTTTGGTGTCGAGGCACAGCGCGGATTTGGCCACTTAATACGCATCGCCTCTAGAATTTGGCAAAAAGTGGCTTCCTCTGCCTACCATGCTACATGCGGGTTACAGCGTGAAGCAGAAAAAAACATACTCTAGCACCTAGTGTGGTGAATATAGCATTTACAAATATTGCCTTAAAGTGTTCCTACATACAATATCAGTCCCCTTTCGCGTTTAATTTGTCTTGCTTACTCAACCTGATGTTACATAGAAACGATAATCACTTTACGATGACTAATCAATAATTTCCATTAAAACGTTTGAAGTTATGATATAAATACTTAGCGCGACGTAATAATATCTACCACTAAATTATACTGTTTACTTTAAGGACTGATAGTATTTTGATATTATAATTAAATTAAAAAAATAAGAATACGAGGCCAGTCGTGGCGCAGGGGCGCATACGTGGAACTATAAAAGCGACAGGCTATGAGCTCGATTTCCATTCGAAGAAATCAAATATTTAATATTTTCATTTCTGGCCTCCAGGCGAAGCACAGCGTTGAATTCCGCCACTCAACACACAATGCCTCCAGATTTCAGCGGTAACTAGAAAATGTCAAAAATACCGTAGAGAAATAAATTAAAAAAACAATTTTAATAAAATCTCCGTTCTCTGATGTCGTAATTATGAAATTCATGGAATTTAATAATAATAATAAAATAAAAGACAGCATAAAAATAGATCCGCTTTAATATCTTAAAGAGTAATTAAAAGTAAAAACTGCTTACAATCGCAGCCCAGGCATCCTATTTACGACGCGGTCTTAATAATGACTTCTCTGCAGATTAATCTGCATTGTGCTGGAAGAAAGTGACCGAATGACGTGTAATTTCCTTCGCAGTGGGCGCTGGCCCACTGGCAGATCTGATACTGGGATTCAATTAACACTCAGCTAGCTTTAATAATATGACTACGTGGAGCCGTTTCGTTTTAGTTGATTGGCAAATACATTAATCATTGTAATCAAAACTTAAGACACTTTTATACGATGGTGGAATGTAATTGAGTTTCTTCTATGGGTACTTTTTGGTGTATGTATATAACTGCTGGTACTTTCCAATTGGAGTTCTATTTTATTGTATTGTTTTCTTTTGTTTAATTGAGAGTTTGATTTTTTATGCACGTTATTGGCGGTCTTGGTCCTCCATAAGAAATCAGATAAAGATCTCAGTAAATACGTATTTTTAATGTTATTGATTATGTATTTGTAACTTATTTGTTGTTTTTAATTGTGATGCATTTTCATAAATAAAATTAGCTGTGTATTTCCCACGTAAATTTTATGGAGCGAAATATTTGTATCTATTCATATCATCTAGTTAGGGGATACACTTGATTTGTTAATTTAATTTACTTTTTATTTCAGATAGTAAGTACATTTTGTATTAATTGTTGGTTGTCTACATTGTTATGCATTAAATGAATCGTAATTTAAGTGAATAGGGAAATGATTTGATATTGGCTTCCAAAAATATTTGTAAAAATTAAATCAGCTTCACGCTGTATTCCGCACACAGCAGGGTAGGAAGAGGGAACCTAGTGTTAAGACACTCCGTTCCCCACTTTCTACCCAATTCTGGAGGCATTGCGTGTTGAGTGGCAGAACTCAACGCCGCCTTTAGCCTCGACACCAGAGCGAAGAAATGGGGATATAAATTTAAATAAATATTTCATCTCCTCGAGTGGGGATCGAACCCACAACCAGTCGGTTTTAGTCACACTTCGTGCCGCTGCGGCACGACTGGTCGCAAAAAAATCGTTATATTTAAAAAAAAAACTTACTGCGTTATTTATGTAAATGGTAAGGATGGACGGCTAGCGTTTTTCCCGCGTAAACTCCGATGCCGATCAAATTGAGAGCTAAAGATTCAGCCAATTCAGTAAAACAGTCATGTAAAATAACTGTTATAGCAATTAGCAAATTGGTCGAACTAAGTTATTTCAGTTGCTATATAATATTTTTTTATTTATGAACTTATTATTTATGGTAAGGAACCTTGCCAGAATCCAATAGTGAAAACCGCATTTAAATCAGTTAAGCCGATTTTGAAGAAACGCACAGACAAACAGGCCCCCAGTAAAATTTTTCTTAAATATCTTCCAAGTACAGACACCGATCCGTTACGATTTTATTATAAGTATAGATTAAATACTAATATTTATTACATAATAGAAGAGTAACAATACAATAAAATAAACTTAAGACCATGAGAATAAAAATATAAAAAAATTATAAGTTAACATAACACTGATAAGGACAACCATTAAAAGTTATTGATCTCGTACAAGTAAAATGAATAAGAATCTTCCTCAAATGAACAAGAATCGTTTTCCCAGGAATAACAAATGACAAAATCATTGTATTTAATATTTGTATATCTGTAAATAAGCAAATATATTAACATTTGATGATTATATTCTAATGAACTTGTGTTAATGAGAATGAATTACGTGATGTGTTTAGATTGTGGTCTGATGTTGTTCACTGCATATGTGAACTTTAGGAGAGGCATACAATTGAAATGTATTTACCATTTTTAGGGTTCCGTATCTTAAAAAAAAATAGGGCACCCTGATCACCGTCTATCAAGACCATTTAGCTCGAGATCGCATGGAGTGGTCTATTAACAACAAATATTCCATTATAAGATAAAAAAATAAAAAAAATCAGGCCAGTCGTGGCACAGCGGCATGAGGTATGACTGTAAAACTGACTGGTTGTGGGTTCGATCGGTGTCGAGGTTAAGCGCGGCGTTTAGTTCTGCCACTCAACATGCAATGCCTCCAGAATTCGGCAGAAAGTGGGGAACGGAGTGTCTTAACACCAGGTTCCCTCTGCCTACCCTGCTGTGTGCGAGATACAGCGTGAAGAAGATTTTTTTTAAGATAAAAAAAATGAGCAGTAGTATAGTATGTATTGTTTTGCTGCATTTACGTGTAAATGATAAATAGGCATGTCTCTATAGGTTGTTGAAACGAAGTCGGAGTCGGAGGTGTTATTTGATTCCGAAGTCCCAATCTATCGGAACCGAAGCCAAAGTTCCGGGACATCCCTAGCACAATACATGGCATTTTTATGCATATATGTATATGTCGTCGAGTTAGAATTCGGTAATTAATCAGAGCGGTCGGTTTGTCGCGAACTCCGGCGCCAATTATTGGCTGAACGGTTCGCTCTCGTAATTGAACCGCCACGGGCCAGTTCTCAAACTCTGTCAAATTTGAAAACTTTTTGGAGTTGCCGAGATATATATTTTATGGTCATTATTTTTTTACATACGAGTATGTTGTAATTGTAAGCCAAGGTAACTGAACAGGTAATTATTTCATATATTTTTGTAACAAAAAGAATATGGAAATGATAAACAATATGTTTTATTTGATGCCAGTCGTGGCGCAGCGGCACACAGTGTGACTGTTAAACCGACTGGTTGTGGGTTCGATCCCCACTCGAGGAAATGAATTATTTGCTTAAATTAATATTTCCATTTCTTCGCTCCGGTGTCGAGGCAAAGCGCGGCGTTGAGTTCTGCCACTCAACACGGAATGCCTCCAGAATTCGGCAGAAGGTGGGGAACGGAGTGTCTTAACACTAAGTTCCCTCTGCCTACCCTGCTGTGTGCGGGATTCAGCGTGAAGCTGATAATGTTTTATTTATGAACACAACATAAATAAATAATTTTATTAGGCTTATTTTTTTACAGGATGCCGTTGTGTCGCAGCTGGGAGATATTACTTTATATTTTCTCAAAATACGTTGTCAAAAGTACAAAGTTGAAGATAGTAGTGGATAAAACGAATATATATATTTAGCCATGTCCATACTAATTATACATCTAAAGTAATCTTTAATGAATACATTGCGTTTTGAATTTACTACTATATTTAAGTGTGTTGAGTTTATGAGTCTTAATATATATTTAAAATTATATTTTTGTTGTATATCTTTATTCTCACTAGAATTCAATTTATATGTTTACTACTTTACAGTTCTGGAGTAATCGTAGTAATTCATAAGTACAAAATTAGGCTAACGAGCATTTTTTCTTAGCTTTATTTAATAAAAGGAAATAGCACAGATATTATTTATTTATATGTACTAAAATGTACATATTAACATTTAACCATTTTATCTTTGAGTGGTTTAAAACATTAATATTTTCGTATTTTATTCATATATCGTACACTGTATTTTATTTAACCAGAGCGTGTAAATATATGTATAATTTTTAAATTTGAACCATAGACTTCAAAATATATGTGGTTTAACTGAAACGGTTTAGGTGCTTACAATAATCTAAAACTCAACAGCACGTACATACGCATATTGTTTAATTTTGTACATTTCGAACTGTATTTTTTGTTTTCTCTTATTTCTTCTATATATTCACAATTCAAAGTGCTACTTGAAAATACTATACAATTTTCCATTTTTATTGATTTCTATATCCCATTTTAAACCAGAGTTTTTCTGAGTAACCTAGAGTAAAGCTGTAACCACAAAATACTATAAAGTGTTCAAAATGGCGAGTTTAATAAAAAATAATGAATATTATTGATTAACAAAATATATTGAAATCATCGTGGCTCAGGGCCACAAGGGTAGCTGTAATGAGACGGTTGTGGATTCGTTCTCTACTCGGAGGATTGCGAATAGCGTGAAACTGATTTTTATTAACTACTAAAATCCATGTAACTGATTGATAAAAGTAGTTTTATTTAATATTACTAACACAATATTTACTTATAGTGGCAACACAACATGTCAATAAACACACATACATATGTATGATTAAACTGAAGAGTAGTTCTCCGGAGTCGGTGCTAGCGTCGCGTGTTTGCCAGTTAGGATTCGGGTGTAGTTGGAAATTAATCACAGCCCATTGTGGGCGCTTTGTCGCGGACCCCGGACTCCGGACTCCGGTGCCAATTATTGGCTGAGCGGTGCGCTCGTGTAATTGAGCCTGCCTCGAGGCTGCGTCCGACTCTGGAACCTTTTACGAAACACTACGCTACGCTGGACGTGATACGTATAGATTTTTATTATTTTTTTATATATCATTAACAAACACACCTGTATCTAAGATATAATTAAAATTCAAATAGTAGATAATAAATATGAAATATTTAGCAAATATGAAATAATAAAGTAATTTTAATTTGTTATTGTCAGTCATATTTGATCCAATTCCGTTTTTGCGATCCGCACAAACCGTCCCAATCAAGAATGTTCGTGCGAAAAAATCAGAATTGAGTGTAACCCGTGAAATGCAGTTAACAAGCACATCATAAGTAATCACCTGCGAGTGAATGAAATAAATTGCACGTTTCCATTTTAAATATTCGATATAAAAAATGGAATGAAAACATGGTCGACTCGGTCGGCGTTGGGCTCGTTGCGCGCTATTCTGATTGATTACAATAAAATAATTTGTGTGAAAGCGCAAACATTGTATTGGATTTTTATGTTTTTTCAGGAAGTTGCGTTCTTAATTATTGCAGCGCAGAGTACGTCTATATTATAAGGTTTTTGATAAACAAATTTCTCAATTAATTCTGCACTACTACACATTTCAAATATGATAATGATTTATTTATACTTACCTTATACTTTGAAATTCATATAGTAACAATTATGTTCCATATAAAAACCGCAAATATTTAAATAAAGGGCCCATTAATTATAGGCGTAAACAAAACAATGGCTAAACGTAATTTACCATAATCTTGTCCTAATCCACAAAAACCCTGCGTTAAGTTTATATGTTAGAGAGAACAATAAAAAACATAAACGACTGGGTCCTAAAGTACAAGAGAGGGTTAATGAATTTTGGCTCACAGTCACAGGGTTAGGTTTACAGAGAAAAAGCGAAGGAATTAAAAGAATGGTAAGTTACACGCTGGTGACCGCCGAATTTACATTACTCGATGCGAAAACACATAAAAATGCTCTCATTAACCTGGGGTGGTCAGAAGAACCACCCGCCTGGATGAATGCTCGCTTGTTAATGTTCTGTGCTCTACAACTTATTGAGTTTTTTTTTATTATTTGCAATTATCTCGAATAGTTACTTTTTTTTAATTTTGTCACTATAATTCCACCATATTGTTAATAGATTTTTTAAATATTTGAAAATGACGGTTTCTTTATACAAATGTACAAATATCTTTTCTACAATAATTCTACAATTGTATTATTTAATATTTGAGATAGTATACACTTGACGTTTTTATCAAAATAATTTATAAGAAAAATATAAGCTTAAAAAAAAAAGCTATAGAGACTACGAAAATTGGACGCTTGTAATTGCATATAACCGTTTTCATTGCAAACTGTTTAAAATACCGAGGCGGTGTAGTAACAAACATTCCTGGGACACCTTTTTATTGTGCTTAACGTTCTCGCCGCGACTTCCCACAGAACAACTTCAAATGGTTTTTAATGAAAATTCTAGCTGTCATAGAATGGTTCGCTGTGTTGCTGTGACATTCTTTATATTTTTATGTTATTATTTTGTTTTAAATAAATGTTAGATATGTGAAACAGAGGTACTAATAATAACGAAGATATATATAATGTATGTAACATTCATCATTATGCCCAAAGTTAAAAAAATAACTTTTCCCACATACATTTTGTTAAGCATGAAACTCCACGGTTTAATATCTCAGAGTACGATAAAAGCTCTCAAAAGATTATATCAAAGACGTTGAGATTTTATTAAATCCTCTTAGTATTCGCTTACTTAATACATATCATAATTTATTAAAGGAACTATAGGTTATTTTGAGTGCTCCGCTCATCCTCACGGCGTTTATAATCACGCGGTTTCGGGGTCGGAATTAAGGCCACTGCGGCATCGTTCCATTAACACAATTTTATGCCCGCCATATTAAAATAATAAAAACTTATGCCTCTCTTAATTAAATAATTTAGCGACGGCCTGAGCGGAGATATGTAAATTGTTTTAGGGGATAGATCAAACAACCCTTTTTTATGACTTTAATATGCGGTTGGTGGGGAGGCGGCCGTGAAACAGAGGGCGAGGGCGGAGGAGGGAGGGGGGGGAGGAGGTAAGTTATGAAATATTTAATAACGGCGCACACGATTCCATTTGAATTACTTTCGAGGAAATGACGACGTGCTAAGCTTGCGACACACTAAGCTTGCGGACCATGCTTTAATTATATACATATAAATGTAGGTTTAATTCTTATTGAGAAACACTATAAATGCACAATAAAACAATAATACTTGTCTTAACTATAAATAAATCACGATGGCATATACTTTACCAAAAAGGAATACACACAAATTATTAAAAAAAAAACAACATTTCTTCTTTTCTCAATTAAAGTAAAAAATGGCTCGAAACTTGATGAAATCTATACATATATGCATCAATTAATATTTATTTTTAATTTACAATTCCACTTTGCCTCCGATCTTGTTGTACCAACAGTCTTATATAAGTCGCTTCAGTGTCTCAAATACCGAGGGAGTGTTTTAATTAATGTTTCCCGACAAATTGCGAAAAAACCAGAGTAATGACGTCACATCGCATGTAACATGTACATGTAACGAGGTTTATTACAGAGACGGCGAGAGGCGCTCAAATAGCAGTCTTTTAACCAATGACTGCGGGAGTAAAGAGGCTTGTACCTGTGGGGGGGCTACGTCTTTATGTCAGTGATTACCTTATTGTTAATTATGAATTATAAAAAAATGAATTTAACTATTTAGACTCCTAAAGAATGGTTTATGTATGTATTAAATAATTAAAATAATGTTTAAAGACATCTTTAGGTTGACGACGAGTTTACGTGTCACCGGGAAAAAAGGTCAGGTTCACAGATGTGGATAGTAAAATTTGCTTTTAAATGTAATAAATTTATATTTATTGAATATGTACAATAGTGACGATAAATTACTAGCTATTTATTATAGTAATACGACGCTATTATTTAATCATATTTTTATTAGTAAAAATATCACGGTGGAAAATTGCAGCGCCTCAATGGTTCATCGCATAATTAATTCGTTTATTTATTTATTTATTATAGAATATGTCTAATTAAGTATATCGGTATTATGAGGCCAGTCGTGGCGCATGGTCAGGCACAAACGTGTATCAATAAACGCGACAAGTTGTGGGTTCGATTTCCACAGAAGGAAATGAAATATTTAATATTTTAATTTTTTCGCTTTGGTGTCGAGGCAAAGCAATGCCTCTAGAATTCAGTGGAAAGAGGGGAGCGGAGTGTCTTAACACTAGTCTCCCTCTGCCTACTCTGCTACATTCAGGATACAGCGTGAAGCTGAAAAAAGGGATTTATGTGTTTGACATAATTATGTTCATATAGATTAATATTTATCATACAAACTCCACAGGGAACAAAATGACATTAGACTGATTTAAAAAACTTCATTAAATAATGGAATGTTCTCTCAAATATTAGATAGATGTGTTTTACTAATATTTAAGTGGGCTTTTTAATTTGCACCGAAGTTAGTATTGAATTTTTAAATTGGTACTAAGGTGTAATTGGTACAAATGTACTCAATACGCAATGACTCCAGAACTCGGCGGAAAGTGAGGAACGGAGTGTCACACAAGTTAACAGTTAACACAAGGTTCCCTCTGCCTACCCTGCTGTGTGCGGGATACAGCGTCAAACTGATGTTTGTATGTACATTTGTATTTTCTCTCACATTCTGTGGTCGGTGTGCTTCTTTCATGTCTATAGATCTTGTTTGTTAGAGAATTTTGATTTGTTGTAAATTTGATCTTTCCTCGGAAGAAAGGTTATTTTAATAATTATTTACATTTCCTCCATCTGTAGCGTTTCCGTGGCGCTTCGTTCTCTCTGGCTTCCCCTCTAGGGATACAGAATGAAGCTAAGTAGGGACATTTCCCTGCTCTGATAAAGAAAACTCAGCTTTCAGGTCAGATTTAGACAAAGAAGGGAGCACAGAGTAACACTAGTTTCTCTCCGCTTTCCCTACTAAATGAGATAAAGCATGAAGTTACAAAAAAATGCGCCAAGCACTAAATACGTAATGGTCATATCGGTATTCTTTGAAGCAGCACAATGACATTAGTATAGTGAGTATACACTACACAAGAGTGATTTATTTTTCTCAATACATCTATATATATAAAAGGACTTGTGCTGACTGACTGAGGTAAGACGCACGCAGAGCCGTAACCGCTGATGGTAGAAACGTCAAATTTGGGCAGATGTTTATTTTCATATTCTGGACATCCACTAAGAAGGGAATTTGAAAAATTTTAACCCTAAAGCAGTGGTTCCCAACCAGTGGTCCGCGGACCACCAGTGGTCCGCAGAAGCCTAAATATGGTCCGCGAACGATTTTAATTTTAAGACTGGGGATGGTGAGGCGAAGTTTCTATTTAATTATCACAGTTAATTTTTATTATACCTACATACATAGTGGTCCCTGCTACCCAGATTGATATAAAAGTGGTCCTTGATCAAGAAAAGGTTGGGAACCCCTGCCCTAAAGGGATGAAATAGGGGTTGAAAGTTTGTATGGATTTTTTTTTAATCTGTACCGATTTTTATAAAATTTGAAATTCAGACTCTTAAAAACATTTCATTGAACACGTGTTTCATGGTTTTAAGAATTCACCCCCTAAGGGTTCAAATAAGGGGTTGAAAGTTTATATGGAAAAATCTTTAAATTGCCACCGATTTTTATAAAAATTTTAATTCAGACTGTTAAAAATATTTTATTGAACACGTGTTTCGTGTTTTTTTTAGAATTCACTCCTAATAAGCGGGCGAAGCCGCGCGCGCCCTCTAGTATTTTATAATGATTCACTTGTCGTTCACAATCTTTCAGTACTATTACAAAAAAATCGCATTAAAGCTTGTAAAAACAAAACAAAATTGACAGGGTTCACGCAGGTCAGACACAAAAAAAACATTCATATACCACTATTGAGGCCAAACGTGATCGGTTGTAATAACCGATATTTAAATAATCTTATAAGATATTAACAATTGGATGTTATTTTCACTAAATTTTTTGCTTTGTGATTCTGAAAGGGTACTTTTTGCTGAAAATATAAAATTTATAACATTTTCGTTGTGTTTAAATTTTAAGAATATTTTTTTTCGTTAATAATTTTTGTTACCAGCATAAAAGTTTCAAGTTTTTCAAAGAAGTTTTCCTGTGTGGGTTGAAAGAACTAAAATTATCACATTCAATTGAAAAAATACATTTGGTTTGTGTTTATCTATTAAGGAAAATAAGAAAAATAGAAACATTTTAAAAATGTTTATGTAACATTGATAATCAAAATCGAAGATATGAATAACTTATAATGTAAAACAATAAATTACGTCGATTATTTTAATATTTATGAATACAATTATTTTTAATTTACTTTTTGCCTTTATATTTATCATTCCCATAGGAAATATACATTGTTGAATTGAACATTGTAAACGGAAATATATCCATCAATTGTAAATGAAAACATATAAATATATTATTAAACAAATAATTAAAGCTTTACAATATATGAATGTAAAAATATTTAATAAAATAATCGAAAAATCAGCTTCAAGCTGTATCCCGCACAATGCATGGTAGGCAGAGGGAACCTCCACCACTTTGTGGCCGCCAGATCGAAGAACCAGATCCGACACCTCATCGAAGAAATGAAAATATAAATGTAAATAAATGAAAAAAAAAATAACATCCAAATAAAACAAATTCCGAACAAGAACAACATTGAAATTATGAAAACGTCCGTAGGTACTTCAGTGATTATTATGAACACATGCAAATGTTGTATAGTATTTGTATCGAGCCGCCTACGACGGGGGGCGTGGATCGAAGAGCCCCGTGAAAACTATTGGCAGATAAATCGATGGCTAATTCGTAATGGGTCATTGTTGTCTGCGCTCACAAAGAAACAGAACGTTCTAGTCTATCGTCTTTCACAATAGCTACGCTGGAACTGCTGCAGCAAAAAGCTCGCCGTCATAACTTTGGTATTCAATAACATACAAATTACTCGTACGTTTTTTTAAATGTTTCGTTATTTTAAAGCTTATTAAGACAGAATGTTAAAATGGTTGTATATACATAGATTTTTCCTTTTTTCCCAATTTTACTGTAAGGTGCAATTCATTAACTTTTCAAATATAATATATTTTTAAGATAAGGTATAAAAATGTAAATTAAAAGAATAAATAATATATAATATATAGTTATGTAGAAATATATATATTTTATTATTCGGTGAAGACTTATCGTTATTCAAAAGCAATTTGATACATATGTATAAAATGTGAAAGAAGGCAAATAACAGTGAAAGCACACGATTATTCTCAAATATAAGGGCCTGGACATATTGCGGAGAGGGGCACGCCGCACGCGTGGGCAACAAACATGGCGGCTGTAACAACTTAATAAGCGGTTGTGCGTGATTTACGCTCGCCCTCGGCGCCGGCGCGAGCGCACTCTCCTGCACCAGCATATTTATACTAATTTATGACAGATAAACATCGATTTAACTTAGTGTAACTGCTTTAGAAAATAATATATTTGATATACTTTGTTGTTATATATAGCAGTTTACAAAGTATAAGATTTAATTTAATAAATTAACGGGTGTGGAAAGTTCAAATGCCTCATTATAGTCTATAAATCTGTTTTAATAAAGTTGCTGCGACTCGCTCCGACTTGTGAATCGGATATAAATCGGTTCGGCCGCTAATTACGCCGTTCTCGATAAATCTCGGGCATTATAGGGTCCGTAAATATAGGTACATAGCGACATAGGCCATAGACCCCACTCGACGCGGCTCTCGCCAGAGTTACGGCCCATGGAATGACTGAGTCGACAATAACAATCGGTGTGAATCGAAAACAACCGGAAAATTCCACAACTTGTCTAATAGCTTATTGTTGTTTATAATATTGTTGTTTGGCACATTGTTGTCGTTTAAAATTTAAGTGCCGTTCCGTGTCAAGCTACATGGTAAAGTTTCGCCAAATGTTACACTTGCACTCACGTGATAATAAGAAATGAATAGATAGAAAGAAATTTATTCCTATATAATAAAAGACTTTTCTTGTACGTACACATAAGCATAAATACATAATTTGAAGTAGGTACTTTAAAAAAAATATTAAGTCGGGTGGGAAATCTTTGCCGCTTTTATTAATAAATTTTGAGAAATTAAAATTAATGGCATAATGAGTAAAATATTCCTATATATTTACAGTAAAAAAACCAGCTAGTTAGTCTAATATAATACTACCAAGTTGGATAGTGAAGAATGTGTGGTTTCCGACTTCTTAAAGAATCGGTGATCTATATGGGTGCCAAGTACTGTGTTCATTTGTGATATATTCTGAAGAAATTGTCGAAACAAATCTTGAGCTTGAACTGTTCTTCAAACTTAGATAATATAATTTTACGTACGGGCTTACTATATTCTTCCGTCTCGTACCCGGGTTCTGCTGTATTTAACATTTATGGTTTTGTTGGGATATCACAACATATTTTTTTTTACTATTAATTAATTATTTTTTAATATTAATATTTTTAGGGTGTTTAGTGGCCAGTTGTAGCACAGTGGCACAACAAGTGTAAACTCGACTGGTTGTGGGTTCGATCCCCACTCGAGGAGATGAAATGTTTACTTAAATTTATATTTCCATTTCTTCGCTCTGGTGTCAGGTGGAGGCAAAGCACGGCGTTGAGTTCTGCCACTCAACAAGCAATGCCTCCAGAATTCGGCAGAAAGTAGGGAACGGAGTGTCTTAAGACTAAGTTCCCTCTGTCTACCCTGCTATGTGCGGGATACAGTGTGAAGCAAAAAAAAAAGAATTAATATTTTTTTTGTTATAAAATCACTTCATTTTTTTTACGTTCTCTTTTCTATCTTGGCTGTCTTTACCGTGTCTAGATTTTATTTGTTCATTTAAATATAAAAGTTGAACAGCTTTGATATATATTGATGTTAAATTTATAAGTAATAAATTTTACACATCACCAATAACTCATCTAATCATTGTTGTTATATAAATAGAAAATCTTATTTGATCATTTTTGATTTAAAGTTATTTAAAATTGATATTTAAAAGTTCCGGCAACTCTCCAAAATCATTCAATTTTCTCCGCCCACTGTGAAAATGCGAGAGTACTATAAAAAAAAATTAAACCGACGATAAAAAAAAAATGTTTTAAATCAAACAAAGCCATGTGAGAACTATCTAAGTCCTCATCGAGTAGCAATTTGTACTAAGCCTCTGCATATTTTTCATCATTAGCATCATAATTGTGCAATATATTTCATGTAGTAGGTATGTTTGTTTTAATAAAATTACAGCGAGGGAGGCGAAGCGCAGATCATTTGCTATCCATATACTGAATACGTTTAAACTCGTTCTTAGGCATTTCTAAATGTTTGTGCTTGTACTTGTTCAATAACTAACATTGAATATTATTATAGAGCTGCACACTAATGTATCTGCATACATTACCCATACAGCCCGGCGTACGAAAGTTGTTCATTTTGGCTAAACGGAAGGAGTTTGGATGTCATTTTTTACAGTATAATTAATTTTGTTTCTCTTTAATCTTTAAATATTTCACACTATTTTTCTTAAATGTCATATAAATACTCGTATCATTTAAAAATGTTAACAAATATGTAGTACCAGTATAGTTTTACAACCTTACTTTTATTATGTATTTTATTTTAACGTTTGGTTAACAAACAAATGCGTTGGACGCTCTACCTTCCGAACTTATTCCGCCAGTAACGATAAAAAATTACATTAAATTTTTTCTCCAAAACTCAACGCGTCACTGAACCAGTCGCTAATCTCACAATAAATTGTTATTACTGAAGAATACAAGACAAATCGTACAATTTAACTATCAAGGCCAAGACCCTTTGAATAAGACGGCATTATCTCGGCAAAATCGAGAACTCTTACCGCGACAATGGCCCCCGCTAACGAGGTGATTTTGCATTACCGGACAGGTCATTAACAGCCCCGGACGGCCCCGGACGGCCCCGGTCACTCCACTGTACTGCACTTGAAATATTATAAAAATATAGCATTTATCGGTTGCGGTACGTACGTGTGACTTTAGGACGTCTTGTCTCGCGCTCTGAACGACCGGCGTCTCGTTACTTGTCGTTAAGCTCGTCTCGCTATTAAGTGCCCACTGGCAAAGCTGAACTCTCGAGTATGCAATATTATATTTCCTCAAATAATATAATGTTATTGTACTGTTATTAATTTTCTTTAATAAAATAAATAAAAGTTGCTCATAATACAAATAAATGTATTTCTATAAACATACATATTTATAGTTATTTAATTTTCAAAGATCATTCATGTTTCTATAATATTAAATAGTCATATTTCTGTGTTATACATACTCTTATATTCTAATTAGGTTATGTAAGCAATATGTTGATATGAAAATATTATATATTATTTTATGAATACCAACATGTATATATGTTGTAATTTTATGAATTTGCTCCTGTATTCTTAAAGTAAGTATTTATGAAACCCCTGGAGCGCGAGCGTAAGCCTGTTGAGACGCACTAGGACGATCGCACAAACTGAATGATTGGATATATTCCACCATTTTCACCTAAGCTTTTGCTTGCTCCGATATTTTCATCATATTTATATACCGTTATTTAGTTAAAGGGAATATAAAAATCTATTGTGTTTGGAGAACATCGTGGTTTTGTGGAAGCAAATTTGGCACCGCAAAATACGCCAGAGGTCGTGGTTTTTATTCTCACACACGCTGGTTAGTTGGGCATTCATATAATTTTCCTGGTCTGGTTGAGTCAAAGAACAGTGCAATGCAGGTACTCTTTTTAACTCTGATATATGCACAGATGGGAGTAAAGTCGAATATGCGAAAGGAACAAAAAAACCTAACCTGTTAAGACACTTTATTTCCATTAAACACTTCCGTTACCAATTTTCCGCCAATTTATCGGGGGCATTACATGTTGAGCGGCGGAACTCAACGACGCCGCGCTTTGCCTGGTTACCAGAACGAGGAAATGAAAATAATAAATATTTCATCCCCACGAGTGGGAATAGAAATCACAACAGGCGTTTACAATAAAACGCTTGTGCCTCCGCATTACGATGGCCTCAAAGTTTCTTTAATTTCTATATTACTCAAAATACATAAAATACATACGATAAGACGCTGCACATGGCCCTTGCATCTGTATATTTTTACTCTTACTGGATGAGTTATGATTCTGAGTGACTTTTGGTAGTTGAAAAAGGATAGTCATGGCTGGTCTATTTTCTTCATCAACATCATTTGAAAAAAAATTATAAACAACGATTACTTATTTATTGGTACTGCTGTTTGTGAGCAAAAACGTTTAGAATTTCTAAATTTTTAACGTTTTTTTCTTATATTTCGTACAACCAAATAACAAATTGTCAGTTAATTTGGCCTCATCTTATTCAAGCATATTTAATAGCAATCACCTTTATTTTATGGCCTACTAAAGTACCCGTTGACGTGAATAATAGTAATGTATAGCCATAGTAATGTATATGTCACTTAAGAAATACAAAAGTGTATACATACATACATTGTCAAACAAATCTTTTCTGTATTATAAAAAAATAATACATTCCTTCTCCTTCTCTATTTTAACTATAACTGTGCTAAATTTTTATACTTCTACGTCCTCATAATTTTTGTAAAAATATGAAAGAAATTCTGTTTATCAAATTTTTATGCATTATTTCCATTTAATTTTTTGAACGTGAGGTTTTCGTAAATAATAAAATAATAATATACGCAACTATAATATATTATTATATATACAGGGTGAAAGTGTGAGCACCACTTTAAATGAAACCACAGTTTAACCTACTCTTTAAAAGCCTAATACAATTTTTAAAAAATCCCAAAAAAGAAAAAGTGATGTTTTCAAACAAAATAAATAATAAAATTATTGTTGTAATATAAAACGCCATTTGTCAAGAACGACGCACGCACACATAAACCTATCAAAGGGAAACCGCCGCACACGCCTCATTCCGAAATCGAGTCGTAGGTATCTGTAGTAGTATGTGTTTACGTTATTAGTATCTATGCGTAACTGCGTCACACGAAATACAGTTATAGATAAACATCGTGAAAATGAAAAAAAATCCTACGTCTAAACTGTTGAGGTATCTTAATTAATTTTTTTCGGCATGGGTTTAAAATATTTTACCTTATATGCAGGTCCCGTAAAAGAAGCGCTGACACTTCCATCCTGTATAGCTCTAGTGTTCTTGTATAGTATAATGAAAACCTGACTCGTATGATAAAAAAAATTGCAAATAGTCTATATAAAAAAAATACTAAAATAAATTGTATACTTGTGACTTTCAATTAGATTAAGAGTTTAATTATTTTGAAATGTAAAATTTGCAGGGTATTACTCGATCTTTAACATTGTAATGTTATATGTAAAAGATCTTTGCATACAACAAAAATAGCAAAATAATACAATGAAAATGCATAAGTTTTACTAAAAGGTACTTAACTATGAGGATAATAAAACAATATATCTATTCAATTATTTATTAGAATTTGAAGGATTCTGAGGAACTATCACCAACATTAATGACGATGACGGTCAACCACATTATCTATAAGAGCAAAATCTTTTGGTCTTCTTTTGTCCCATGGTCAATGCACCTTTGAAAAGCTTCTACTGTAATATTTTTTATTAATAAAAATAACAAAACAACAAAAGTAAAGTGTCTATTGCCCCGTGAACGGGGTGAATAGAAACATTTTAAAATTTTAAATGAAGCTTTAAATATGAAAACAATTTTTATTTTTTATTATTATATCCGTTTCTTTTTACTTACTACTTTTCGTATTCATTTCTCTTAACTTAATTATTTTTTTTTACTTACAATAAAATGTGCAATAAAATTGCACATTTGAAAATATGATTACAAGAATTATTTCAGCGATATTCACAAATTTAAATCGTCATCGCCGGCACTGGCACCGGCACCGGCACCGGCACCGGGACTCTAGCCTAGGCTTTGTGGCCGTAAACAGATTATTGTATAATTTTAATTTTACATTTTCTCGAAAAGTATGCGTCCAAATCACATGTTATAAAAGTCGAAACTTATATTTTTACAATTTTCTAGATAATGGAATAACTTTGTCTCGTAAGTTTCAATATCTATGTCAAATAGAAAACGGCGAAATCACCTTGCAATTACTAATAACTTTAAAAAAAAAAGATTCTGAATCTACTGGTCCGATTTACTTTTTGTTGTTTAAAACAAAAAAAAAGTAAATCGAACCAGTAGATCCAAAGATCTTAGCGTTTAAACAAACAAACAAACCTTTCCGCTTTATTATATTCTCAACACTAAACAACTACCGCAAGCAGAGGTCCCCATTATTTGAATTATTTTATTCCGGTTCCGGTTGACTATGAGAATAGAAGATAAAATGCGAGGTCTATCTTTTTTTTTAAAATTGTTATAGTCAAAATATCATGTAACAGAAAGTCAATCTTAAATTGAATCTTTTTTCTAACTCTTTATCTGTTAAATATTATTTAAGTTTGAGGGGCTAGTCTTTGCACAGGGGCACTAGCGTACGAATGTAAACGCGACAGGTTATGTGCAGGATAAAGCGTGAAACTAAAAAAAATATTATAGCGGCTTCTGCCTCTTTAAATTTTACACCCAAAATTGAGTATTCATCTTAGAAAGCAAACATAATTTCCTCGCATATCCTGAACTGGATTTATTTGGTGGCTTTCAAGACCGCGAGGAATTCAAGCAAGGGTGCTGGAGGGTGCAAGCTTAAGGTAAGTTAGGCCTTCACCTCTGTTCGTGTGGTTTTGAGGTCTTTATACTACCCAGTCGATCACCACTTCCCCTCTTTATACTCGACTACCACGGAATCTACGCTTATATTATTAGTGGTCCGTGTGGTGCTGTCTCACCTAGTTTACAGTGCAGATCACAAACCCGCGCGAAAGCGGTTCTTTGATTCCAGTTCAACAATATTATCGATTAATCGACATATGCCGCCGACCATTTTCGTGGGTAACATTTCATAGATTTTGCGTCTTATTGTGATTTGTTTTTTTTGCGATTTACACGCATGCAGAAACTCACTTTCAACTTTTCACTCCTATCCTCAATCCCAGTTGCCCCTTTAAGGACCTTATAGCAATTAGATAGTGGTGTCTAGAGACGCATATTGCATGTGCGGGGATAATGTGTGTTGCTTTATGTGTGCGTGTTTGAGTTTACTATTGATATCGGTTGAGTATGCGAATCCCCACATGCGATACCGATAACTCTTTCGGCACGGTCGAGGAGAACCTTTCGAGGGGTAGAACTCTCCATAATGCTGGAAAGATTGACCTTAGATAAGCATCAAATCTTGGACATTTCAATATATCAATAGGTCCGCCCACTCAGGTGTTTCTTGATTGAGTTCGCAGATCGAGGAATTTTTCACATTCATTCGATACAATTAATCTGCAACGCCACTATGACCTGTTAACATCTGGTCGTGTAACGGTGCAAAAACCGACGTCCTCGTTATTGTTAATGGTAGCTCTACATCTGGGAGAAATCTCTTTGTAACTGCTCCTGTGAAAACAACTATGAAACCTCCTGGAGATTTCATATCTGTCGTGCCATATGCGGACGATTCTTCTCTAATTATTCCTTTGACATATGAAAGTGAAATTTAGTCATAGTAATGAGCTGCTTAATTACAAGCTTTTATTTGGGATGCTCAATTTGACTAACTCTATAGTGTCGCATGTATTAAAATTCTCAGTATGTAATAGTACTACTTATATATACGCTAGCTTGTTTGTTATTTTCATAAAATTAAACGTAAATAAGTTCAACATGATGGTCCTTTTAGGCAGATTTACACCAACTATTACACATAATTGAAAATAATATCCAAACATATGGAAATGGAGCTTGAATAGTGATATTCAGTATTCAGTATTTCGTATAAATACTTCTTGTGGTGAAAGCAGTTAGAATTCAATTTTGGTGCTAAATATAACTTGACTTATTAGCTTCTAAGCTAACCCAATCGAAATTGCGGGCACCCTCCAGTTATTAATTTTTTATACTAACAAATGTCTACGTCAGGTATTGGACAAATGACGCAAATACTAATAATTTAGATACAATAGACCAAAATCGACAGTCCACCTAATTTTGACTACTCTGTTTTTTCAAAAACCAGTAATACAAAACTTGGTTTATTTTTATATTTAAAATGAACAGAGTGAGTCCGTCGTGGCTAGTAGTTCTTATGCCGGTTCCCGCTCGGAATGGATTATTTTAATTTCTTCGATCTTGTAACAAGATAAGGTGAGGCGTTGGTTTCCGCAACTCAAAACTTAATGTCCGAAAATTGGACGGAAAGTGGGAAACAGAGTATCTCAACACTATGCTCCCTTTGCCTAATCCGCTATAGGTATGCGGGATACAGCGTGAATCTGAATGGAGCACTAGTATAGTAAGATTTAACGCCGCGCTTAACTTACTCGTCAAAACTAGCTATCAAATAATATTATTTTAATTGTCATTTGTATAGTTTCAAAAGGCATCAAATCTAAATCATACAAATAAAAATTGCTAAAACGTAAATTCAACATATTAACAATGTAATTCGCACTACCCATGTCAAAAATAAAAACAAATGAAACAACCAAAGTCAATTAACACGTAAAAGTTGTAAAGTATGATTCACCACAAACATATCAGAGATCGGAAACGTATAATAAACAATCATCTATTTATTACCGCGAGCTGCGATAGCGCGCAACGTGCAATTAGAGGTAACGGAGGGTCATTTCTGATAATTCAAAATGTATGCTAATTATTGAGTGCTGTAGCCTCAAGACATACCTTATCGGAGGCCTTTAATATATTGTACGTGATACCGAGACTTTTGAGAGTCAGACGCTTTAATAAAATACTGCTGCTTCTCATGTGTGTAAATATTTTTTTAATTAAAGATTTGGAAAGGTTTAATATTATTTAATTTTTCCTAATATAAATTGTTTTGTATTGGGTTTATTTAACCTAGATCAGGGGTTCCCAACCTTTTCTTGTTAAGGGACCACTTTTATATCATTCTTGCTACCAGGGACCACTGTGTAGGTATAATAAAAATTGTAATTATAAAAGAAAATTTTAAATAAATACTCAATACGAATATAAGAATTAACACATTTTTTAGAAATACTTCTGTGATTCCCCCCGCAAGGCCATCGTGACACAGCGGCACAAACGTGTGACTGTAAACGCAACGGTTGTGGGTCCGATTCCGGGGAAATGAATTATTGTTTATTAATAATTTCATTTCGCTCTTAATGATGTGAATGTGGCAGTCATTCAAATATAGTATCGCAATCATCTGCAAACAAGGCTAAGTTGGCCTTGAAGTAACTGGGGGTCATCAGCAGAGTGAGGCAATACTTCACGCCAAAGCACTGATTGGCACTGTACCTGTATAGGTCCCAGGTTCATCATTTACCATCAGGTGACTCGTACGCTCATTTGTCTCGTTTTTTTCGTCATAAAATAAGTGATCACCGCCGCACACGATCCCGTGGTAACACCAGAGAAGATACAAGTGTGTTGCCATACTGACTCGGCTACAGAGGGAGTTTTTTTGGAGGATGGTGACACGAAAAATGGGATTTTCTTAGTGGTTGACGCGCAAACTTGTGTCTTTTTAGAGTTGAATTGAACCAGGTTCTTTTTACTCCGTTTGGAAAAAGTCCAGAGGGATGCCTCAATTGAAGACACAAGTTATGCGGAGAAAGACTTGCGGAGTAAACAGAGTCAAATGTGCTATCTATGCTAGCCATGTAGCCATACACATGACGTGTATAGTAATAAATGCTAGAATATTCTAATATACTATTGATATACAGAAGAAACAGCGTAGGAGACAGCACACAGACTTGGGGGACGCCAACGTTCACGGGCATGTGTTCTCATCAAAAACCGCCGACCTTGATGCTGCGCCTGGTGCTCAGTGAGAAAGCTGGCACTTGCTTGGCACTTGCATAAATTCTCGGGAAGCCTGTTGGATGGAAGTTGAGCAAGAAGCACCCCATGCCATACTCGATCAAAGGCCTTCGCCATATCTTAACTAACTCCCAAACCCTCTCCCTTGTTTTCGATAGCCGCAGCCCAGCGGTGGTTTAGGTAAACCAGAAGATCACCGGTTGAGCGACAATGGCGGAAGCCATATTGACGGTGGTCTTCATCGAGCCGTCGGCTCCACGTACCGCCCCTACTACCAATGCTCTTCTTGCTCACTGCACGATGACCCATTGGTCATCATGCAGTGAGTAAGCACAGCGTCCACTAAGCTTAAAATCGTTCGCGGATTATTAGGCTTAGTGGTCTGCGGACTACCACCAGTAGTCCGCAGACCACTGGTTGGAAATCATTGACCTAGATGAATAAATTAATTGAAAGATTGTACGCAACGGTAGCTGTTATTCTTTATCACTTTTTTATCAGCAAAATTGTCATGTGACATTTCATTTATATGGACTATAACGGCTTTTACATTTTTTTTTTACATTCGTATAGTGTTCCAATCTTATTGTTTTCTTAGTAGTAACAAGCAAGTAGTAGTGACGCATTCACTAGATATCTTAGAGCCGACAACGAGTCGCAATTAGCGGTTCAGCCGCACTTTGATACGAACATTCCCGAGCGCAAACCGTTCGCTCACAACACTTTTGTATGTGTTTTTCACGGCTTCAACGAGCGCGATACTGAAAACTGAAAAGCCCCGGGCTCCTAATTAGACTGAAGTCGGACGTGCCAATTAATTCAAGTTTCACTCGGAAACTTTGCTGCATCAATTAATTTCATAGTTAATTAACAAGCCCGGACAAAACCGCGTCTACGAAAGAAAGGCTAACGATGCCCGCCCGCGGCCGCCCACAATGCACCAATTACATCAGCTTTGTTGCATACAACTCCATTCCTATCACAGGTTCATTCAATCCGACGCGCCCTCTAACCATCCCGCTGTTTCGAGCTCTGCTCCAATTCAATCTACATATTATTCCTTTTATTTTTAAATGAATATTCATATC
>JAATLQ010032499.1:138542-170588 GCA_013421005.1 Heliconius erato x Heliconius himera
AATTAATTTCATAGTTAATTAACAAGCCCGGACAAAACCGCGTCTACGAAAGAAAGGCTAACGATGCCCGCCCGCGGCCGCCCACAATGCACCAATTACATCAGCTTTGTTGCATACAACTCCATTCCTATCACAGGTTCATTCAATCCGACGCGCCCTCTAACCATCCCGCTGTTTCGAGCTCTGCTCCAATTCAATCTACATATTATTCCTTTTATTTTTAAATGAATATTCATATCACTAGGGGAAAAATGATTCACTTTCACGTTGTTATTTTCAAGATATAAGCATTTTAATTTAAGGAACTCTATTTAAAATCAAAAGTTAATTTTATTTTTATGAAAATATTTTTGGTGAAATTTGGATCACCTGGGAATTGAAACAAACTATTGAAAATTTGTACAAACGCATTGCATTTTTATTGCTAACTTTCATTTTTCCCTTAAATAACAATACATTTTGTTGCAATTGCTGTAACGCACCATGAAAGAAATAAACATACTCCGCTCTGTTCGAGGGCATTGTCTTGCAAGTAATAATGGGCCACGAGCGTACCAAAGAGAATTTTACAACATCACGCCGAGACGACGTTCGGCAATAACTCCGTGCAAATAAAATTTTAACCTCTGCTTAATATCCGGCGGAACGCTTCGACGAAGTGAACCAGGCAAATTGACAGACGGTAAAATATTTTATTCGCGCAATAATTTCATTTAGCAAGAAAAACAAGAGGACGCGAGCGCGGCGCTCCGCAAACATCTTCCACGTGAATTAACCTATTATGAGCGGAGTTTGGAAAATAAATTTCACTCGAAACTCGTAAAACCTCTTTATATTTCCAATATCATAAAATATATCTCACTTTAAGCGTTTTCTTCGTGTACAAAACTTTGTTGGTCAATTATTGTGTATTATTTTAAAAAAAGATAATGTAAGATTTTTTACTTTTAGTCGATTATGTAAAAAAATAAGACATATTCAAAAATTCACAATTGATTTTTTGAGCTCATTTTACCTGCTCCCCAACTGGCCTTTTTAAAGTTTCTTTTATTTTACATTTTAGATAATAAGAAGCTCTGACTGATCAAATCTGAGGTACCAGGTTTTTTTGTAAAATTCTTCCAGATTTACAAGTGTCTACAGTCATAGACAAGTAGGTATCTATAAATGTAACCTCACAGTGCCGGTGGCAAGGCTCCATTGCTTTGTTTCCCCAGTGTCATTAGTGGGAGCCCTCGATATTTCGCGGGCATTGATTATTTTAATGGTCGCCAGCGGCGCCGCACGCCACTTGATCCGCTTACACCGATAACTCGTCTTATCCTTCTGCACTGTCATTGCTATCAGCTTTCAAATACTACCTGACTTTTCAGTTTTGCTTAAAAACTCTCATGAATTTCTATTTTTCAATGTTAATTTGAAGACAGTTATTTAAGTAACATGTAATTATAAACTCTTATCATTTAGTCAAATTTTTATTTTTAAAACTATATGTTTTCATCTACCATATAAAAATTTGAAATATAAATATATTTTTTATTTAAATAAACAGTGATTTAGATATTATTTTTATCACACTAAGCTTAGTAAACCGAACCCAAAGCGTAGCGGGCACAATCATTAAGAAATCATTAACGCTAACGACAGCTCTTGACGTCACTCCCTCCCCCCTCCCCCACCCGATCCACTATTTCACACACGTCACCTGACATCGGCAAACGGTTTTAATGGTCTTGCATTCTAGGCGAACCATCCTCGGGTGCAAAACATCAAGAATAACATAGCCATCAAATTCAAGAAAAACATTTATTATTATTTTCTGGCAATTGCTCTTATTTACTATATAGATACATGAAATAATATTTTAATGAACACATACCTTATTAATCAATAAAAAGCCCTCATTAAATGAAATAAATTATAAAATATAAAAAAAACGATAATAAGATATTTCTTTATACCGCTTATAGCTAAAACAAAAAATGATATTCAAACGAAGCGCAGGCTATAAGTTACACATCATTAAATGGGCTTGCAAATCAGAATGCATCCTGTAAACGTTTATATGACACCGATTTATCAGAGATAGTTAGAACCTGTACGGGGTGAAAAGAGTAGTGACAAAGTCGCACGGCTGGTGTCGCGGCAAGCAAATGAGGCGCGACGCTCACTGCTAACTAAACCAATCGGCCGCACTGCCGCCGCAGACGGGCGGGCGGCCGGCGCGGACGAACTATATGGTTGCATTTTAAACAATTTATGAAACAATATTTCAGATGAAAAATCTTTTAAATGACGAATCTCGTTTATAGTTATGAATGTGAGTTTTAATTGTAAAAATATATCAATGGTGTTATTGTTAAAAAGATAATGAATATAAGAAATAAAACTTGGTTTTAAAATACAATGACATTAATAGAAATATTGATTCTTATTAAAATATGTCAAAATAATATTCGAAAGCAAAGTGTGGCTCAAGACCCACAGTCTAGAAAATTGGAGAAAGGAGTGTGAGTGATTAGGTTTCCTTGGATTGCTCCGCTGTATTCTGGATAAAAAAACAAAGCTAAAAAATAAATATTATTCTTTTAATCGGGGCCCAATTAAATAAATACTCAAGACGCAATCCACTTCCCTTAAAATTCGGTGGAAACTAGGAAGTAGAGTATCTTAACACTAAACTCTCTCTGACTACCTTGCTAGCTGCGGGATACAACGTGAAGCTCAAAAAAAATGCAAAATTAACAAAAAAAAAGGTAAGCACGCATCCCACGTTTCCAACGCAGCTCTGCGCTGCCCAACCGCTAAGCGCTAACGAGGCGTCCGCACGACACATCCCATCCCGTCTGTAACCGATCCGTTATTCATTCATAAAGAGTCATTAGTCCGCGGCACCATCCACCATCCACCACCGCCGCCGCCACCGCCACCGCCCGTTTGAAACGATCATTTACCATCATTTGCGGGAACTTTTATCCCTCATCTGGTTTTAATGCGCTCACTGAATCCTTTCGCGTTCGCTTGTTACGGACCGAAGTGTTCACTGATTTCAGGTGTACAATCGCTTTGTAAACTTCGCTGTAAGATATTTTGTTTTTGATGTTGCGAAATCTGTTTTAAATTATATTTTTTTCGTACTTATCTATTAATAACGAAGCCGCTTTTTTTTAAGTTGGTAAATTCGTTTTTACTTCTTTGCTAGACTTATGTACCGTTTAAAAAACAATTATGAAGCAAAAAGTTAAATTTTTTGACTAATTTTGTTATATACATAGCTCAGTTTACATAATTTTAAGTCATATTTCACCAACCCCATTACTGTCGCTCGCACGTTACACAGTACGCGTGCAGTGGCTCGAGTGGCGGCTCATGATTCAAATCTATGATTTGATTTGAAACAGTTATACAAGCAGGAGAGTTTGTCAGAACATTATAATTTATAATGGTATTGTGTTAGTCGACTCGTGTACTTATTTTATTATATAAATATTTAAAAATATAATTATATTTAATAATCTTTAATGATATTGAGCAAGTAACATGTATACCGACCATAAAAAATATTGGTCTATACATAATTTTTAGTAATTAATTAATTATTATTGTTATGCGTATCTTTTTTTCCTATATATTAAATCTTTGTATATATTATTTTTATACAGCAGTTTCAGTGGTTATAAACATTGTCGTAAATGCTACAATACAAAAAGTACGTCGTTGTCTTTCAAAAAGGTTTTTATCTTTTCAGTGAGTGAAGCGAGTGACCACAGCTTTTTTATATTATTTATTTTTTTCTTCTTTCAAGGCCATATATCCAAAGAGAGAAGTATTTTTTACAGGTGCATAATAAGATTATCGAAGTAGATTCAAATAGATAATAAATTATAATTATATTCAATAGCAATAATATCAGCAATATTTAGTATCCTATGATTTTTCCTAAAATTAGACAAATATAAAACAACATCCAACAGTCATTGAATACTAATTAATCACTATAATGAGATCTATGCTAGATATGAATTTTAAAAAAAGTAATAGGTATAGGTATGCAACATATCGGATAAGATATTTTACCTGTGGCAATATTATTTTTATAAATATCGTCAGAATTTTATTTAAAGCACAAAATTCTGACGTTTTTTTACTAATGGAAATTGTATTATGTATAATAACAGATTCATTTATATTTAAATAAATAACTATTATAAAATACTTAATTATTAATATTATATTTTTCCATGTAGTACCTAATATAGAACATATATCAAAATATTATTCGAATATATTTACATTTCTGGAACCATATTTATGAAACATTATTCTATGTTTGTGATTATAACGCGACGGTTGTGGCTTCGCTACCCACTCGGGGAAATAAATTATTATTTATTAATATTTTAATTTCTTCGCTCTGGCACCAAAGCAAAAGACTGAACTAACTGACTGAAAGACTTGAAACACGAGAGCATAACATACATTCCCTTAAATGAAATTCAAACCCATAATCACCCCATGCCTATATTAAGCCAAAATATTTAGAATTTTGACGGTTATTTATATAACCATAGTAATATTCGAGTACGTGGTACCTTCTACGGCACTAGGACGCGCGTATAGGTATCACAGTGACTTCTAATCGGCAGTAACGAGCGGACTCGTTATCGGCGCGGCCTCATTATACGATATCATCACGCCTAACGCCTATTATTTTCTCGGTCGTTAGTTTTTCTAAGCACATTGCTTAGAATGCATTGTTTGGAAAGGATGAAAGGATTTGCATCAATAAGGCTGTGTTTAGACTATATGAAAAATTCTATTTGAATATCGTAATGAGTGCTATTTGAGATGTAATTGATAAATGTTTATCTTAGATAGTTTATGCTGGAGTTGTGAAAAAAAATCTAAGTTCTAAATAGTATGTTTAGAATTAATTAATGTATTAAACAAATATTGAATCCAGGCGGCTAATTAAAAGCGCGGGATTAAGTTCCGTCACTCAACATGCAATGCCTCAAGAATTTAGCGAAAAGTGTGGAACGACCATCGTGTGAAAGGAGAACGGAGTGTCTTAGCACTAGGTTCCCAATACAGTAGTTTACCAAATATTATTTGCCAGAATAATCATACCTATTTATAATATGTTTTATTTAATAAGATAAAATTTAAAACTAACATGGCGCAGTGGTGACACTGTCTGACGGCGAACACCGTGATGGTTTCTGTCATCTAATATCGATAAGATATATTTTTTTTTTCTCTCTGAAATTTATTGTTACTTTGTAAGATAAAGTGTGATGTTATTAATTAACCGCCAATTAACCAGCAATATATTTAAAATGTCTGAAAAGTGGAGAATGGAATATTAAGGGTAAGTTACTTAAAGAAAGTTTAAATACTTCATTTTTTGATCCTGCAGGAGGGGGAGATCCAATTTTATCTAGAACAAGTCACTTAAATATATCTCTTTCCCTATCACTAACATTATGATTAAGATTTATAATTTATGGTTGATTAAATAATACCCAACATATATTTATCCATATAATCCCTCAGGGAACACCAACAATTTTAATGCCATTTATAGTATTAATTGAAACTATTAGTAATATTATTCGACCTGGAACTCTAGCAGTTCGATTAACTGCTAATATAATTGCCGGTCATTTACTTTTAACCTTATTAAGTAACCTACTATTTATGGATAAAGTTTAAAAATAAATAAATAATATACATTGAATACTTTATGTAATAAACTTTATACTTACAAAAATAAAAATTATGTGACTTGCTTTTTTAATTTCTGTCAGTATTAAATTTATTCATAATTTCTGTAAAATATAATTTCTATAATTTTCATACCTGCAAAACGCTTTACATATAAAATATACAAAAAATTGTATGTACTATTCTGAAGAAATGTAAAATTTCTAAAATCAACTACATAACTACTACCTCAATTCATAGGTATTTTTTTTTTTTTAAATATAATAACAATATATGAAGTACCTAATGCTGTTAAATAATGAAACATAATTATTTATATAGAGGTAGTTACAGGAAAACAATTATTTAGTTATTATCAAGATTTAAAAGAACATAAATGAAGTAATATAATTTTAAAAATATTTTATATTTACTTTTAACTACATACTTCTTAACTTATTTTCTTGAATATTTTTATGTTTTTTTAGCTTCGCACTGTACCGCAGGATAAGCAGAGGAAGTCCAGTGTTAAGTCCGTTTCCCATTTTCTGTCTAATTTTTAAAAGACAAAATATAGAGAAATGGTACTTAAAAGCGATTCACTTTTTTACGTCATTTTAAAGGGTTTTTTTTATTTATATTTTTATATGTTAGTTACGTTTTTATTTATCATTTACTTTTTTATTAGTTTGCATAATAACGCTTAATATAAAATTAGTATATAAGTAGAGTCGAAGCTCAAAAGTTTATGTAGTAAAATATTAATAGATAACCTTACTGATAAGTAATTAGGTAAGTTATCTAGACTTTGCAATAATATACCTACATTTAAAAGATTAATTAATTAATAAGTAATAAGCTAAGCCATAAAATTACACTCTTCAAACAGCACTAATAATTACGATACGTTTACATTTAGTCTTTAAAAGTTACATAATATCATTATTAAATTATATTGTAATAACGAATACATGAAAAAATAAAATATATATATATATATATAAAGTTTTTATTGAGGCCAGTCGTGGCGCATTCGCACTAAGTGCGGCTGAAAAATCGACGGTTGTGGGTTCGATCCCCATTCGAGGAGATGAAATATTTATTTAAATTTATATTTCCATTACTTCGCTCTGTGTCGAGGACAAGCGCGGCGTTGAGTTCTGCCACTCAACACGCAATGCCTCCAGAATTCGGCAGAAAGTGGGGAGTGAGTGTCAGACACTAGGGTTCCTCTGCCTACCCTGCTGGGTGCGGGATACAGCGTGAAGTTAATTTGATTTATTTTTAAAGTTTTTATTTAAGGCATAGGCATAGGTATGGACATGATCATTAATTATTCATTATGGTACTACAAGTGAAGAAAAGGATTCTGAAGAAGTGGTTGTCTTATTTAAAATATCAATTAAAATCTACTTAAAAACGGTAAATTTAATTTACTGGAAAATAATATTAAGATTCATATTTTAACAAAAGTTGATGGGACGTATCTATCTAATGAATTTTATTTTTTAAAAGTTATATATCCCCAAAAAATATCATAGACAATAATTTGAAACTGCACAGCGTACAATTGAAAAAAATATGAAAAAAAAAATCTCCTAGTGGAGGTACCAATCAAATCAATAAATATTTCAGAATCGTTTCGTGACTGCTTTGACATATCGAAATTTATTCGTTAGTATTGTTTTGAATAAAAATATCGATATAAATAACTATAGGTACATTGTTATATGCGTTGCGAACTTGGTAGTAATTTGATCCACCTATATATCGGATTTCAAGTATTTTTTATGCTGAAAGAGATATTTTTTTATTTTTTTTTTCGATTTATTTGAAAAACAATCTTGTAAATATTCAAATTACGTTTTAATCCCCAAAATAGATCGTGATGATAATATTGTAACTATTACATATAAATTTCATTTTATTGAAATAAATTGTTGGTGGTATACTCTAAATAAATTAATTGTGGTGAATTCTACATTTTTTAAATACTTTGTAGGCATTTCTCCTTCCACTTCTCATGTCATGATTATATAAAAAAACACGTAAATACGTATTCTAAACAATTATAAAATGACATTAAAGTTCATTCGTTTTAAAATTGGCGACCTTAGTAAGACAATAATATTATTCAAACGAGTAAAGTTTATTTTGTGTATCTTTGAAAAGACAAAAGATATAGAACATGCACTTACACTAAAAAACAACAAATTAACTAATAAAAAATAACAAATCGAATACCCACAACGAAATCAAATATAAACAAAAGTCAAGGAAAAAAATTATCGAAAAGATTACAGATCGCAAAAGAGTCGTGGAAAGTGGAAAGCGATCCACAAATTGCCATAAAAAGATCGTATCCAATAAAACTGAATCGGCATTGTCAGCGATGATGCGAGCGGGGGGCTGGGCGGCGCGCGGGGGGGAGGCGAGGTAACACGGTTTGGGCGGGCGTTTTTTTCCTAGAAAAAACCACTCCATTCCGAATAGATGACGATTGATTTGTTGAAATCGCTTGAAGTATTGAAAGCTGTGGTTTAAATTGATACTGCTTTGTGCTTATGTTGGGAAAGTTTCATTTGAAAGACTAGCTCGGTTCTAGTGACATTTACATTTTATTTTGCCAATTTAATGTATATTTTTAGTTATTTTTATTTTACTACATGTTTAATGGTGTCTTTTATTGTGCATTATAGAGAGTTGGTTAGGGGAGGATTTATTCTAGTATGTTAATTCATTTAAAGAAGGTGAACGTTGCATTATTATGAAAATTTTGTTGTTATGAAAATGTAGCCATTGTTTATTGAAATATATTAAGTTTATTCATTTAATAATTATTTAAAATATATTGTAATTATATGTTATTTGAAGTAAAAAATAAACAATTTTTATGTATAGGAACAGAGATTACACAGTCACCTTGTAAAAGAAGATCACAACTTCTTATCTTATTATCATAATAACATATTTTTCGTGTTTATAAAACATAATTTTTTTCTGTCGTAAGTTTTTAAAAGTTTACAAACACAATATCAACACTTAGCACACTTACTTGACGTGTATGTGAGGTCGGACTCTCAGCAACCGTAGCTCCCCACCAGAAAGCCCACTATAATCCAATGATCTAAAATCTTATCAACTTTACGATATAAGTCGAACTATAGTGAAAAGTTATTCAGAAGTCCGGAAGATGAGCAACGAACGTCGCGTCAGTAGACCGACTGAGCGGCACGAGGTCGCTTCCCGCCGAGTGCGCCGCGCCGGTGGGCGGGCTCCGCGACCACGCACCGCCTCGCCCCGCCCACTGCGCGACACGCCCACCTGAATTAATAAAGGCGGCAAACACCACCGGACACGCGGACAATGCCGCATTGTCCTGTGTCCAAAATAGTTTCAATTAGAATCGAGGAGAAGACACAAAAGCCTCCGCCGGCGACCCATTCACGGCGAAATTGACCGGTGCATGCGCGATTAGTAAAACCCACACGAAATTGAGTTTGGTCATTAGTGGTTGGAACAGCTTATCTAATGGCAGCTACGTATGTCTGATGATGCAGGGTACTCTGACAGGTGTTGACTATCTGGTAATGTCAAATTTAGTTGTAGGGAAGGTATTTGTGCAACAGTTACTGGCAAAAACTTGATACTTAGGTATAATAATTTTAATAACATAATAACTTGATAACTTTAAAACAATATATCAAATTTAAAAATGCTTCATAAAAAAGAGACCCATGAATTTGTGTCTTCTCTTTCAAAATTTCTTTTTTAACATTTTTTTACATTCATTTTGTTAAACGGAGTACTCTACTCTTCTACTTTGATATTTTTAAACTTTTTTAAAAATCAAAGTAAATGTTAAAACGTTATAACTAAGAGCTCTTATGAAAAAGTTATTAAGAAAATCACAATTTACTTAGTTGCACGAAATAACTATGTATAATAACTTTATGAAACTATAAAAATCTTAATTGAAAAATAATATTTTTTACCGTACCCTTTAATAATAATAACATTAGGTACATGTTTCACATCTTTTAACTATAGATTTATGCATATTTCATATTATTCTTAATTTTGTTTAGGTACTTATATAATAAAAGACAGACCTTATCACAAAAATACTAGAATCACAATTAACGTCAGTAAAGAAATATTTTTAGTCATTAATTTGAAATAAATTTTTACACATTCGTGTTAATACAAAATACTTTAACACTACAAATTTTTTAGAGTCACTATGGCAAAAAAAATCTATTTATACATCTTTCCATATTTTTTTTAGCTATCCGCTATATCTTGTAGATAGCAGAGCCTAGTGTCCTAAGAACACTCCGTTTAACAAAACAGACTAGTCTTTACAAAAAAAAATCTTAAGTTTTAAGGACATGATTATTGGAATTCAATTTTGTGTTTTATCTGTAAACAACCATATTATAATCTAATTGAAACAAGTAACTATTTAACACATTTTGTGATGTCTCCAGTCTCCACATTTAAGAATAAATGTGTAGGGGTTGAGACATTGGCTTTGCGTAGAGACGTCTCCTCGCTGTGCGTTCTCTACCGCATTTATCATGGGAGTGTTTTGGAGAACTGTTTAACCTGTCACCGAATGTTCTAACCACACACGTACACACTACGCCACAAACTCAAGTACCTACCACACCAACTGGATACGTGGTACTAGACTACTGTGCGGTTTCGTAGGAACTTCTTCCACGCGCCACACAACTGTGGAATGGCCTACTTGCGGCAGTGTTTCCAGGTCGCTACGACTTGAATACCTGCAAAAAGTGCGTCTATCTCTACCTTGTCGGCTGGCAACGCACCTCGTCCTCTGGTGTTCCACGGAGTCGTGCCACTTACCGTCAAGGAACTCGTACGCTCGTTTGTCTTGTCTTTTTCCCTAAAAAAAGTCAAATAAAAATCTTTAATAACCGTTCACTTATTGTGCATAAAATTCATAAAAAGTTAATTGTTTATGCATTAAAATATGATATTAAGACTATTTATTATAAAGGCACAAGAACACAACGAAAACAAATAACGGAAGAAATAGAATAGATGTAAAAAAAAAAATAATAAATCCGTCCATCTCTTATCTTTACTTGAACATAAAGAGGAAGAAAAACTGTTAGACTTAATTGTTTTATTGTTATTATCTTACATAGTAGTCAAATTTTTAAAAAGAAATAACTAACGCTATAGTTTTTACTGCACGATTTTAAGAACTGCTGTATTTGTTAAAGTAAAATATTTTAAGCCTTATATTTAACTAACACGTGTGTTATTTTGTACATGTAAACACCATACACAGTTATTAATAAAAAAACTATTAATAAAAAGTTATTCCACATATCAATTGTAATTCGTTTTTCTCTTGGATTAGTTGTGGTCGTGTCTGTTTATACATAATATGGTATGATTTTCGTTTCTACAATAATAAATATCAAAAGGACCTATTCGATACAGTAGCCGTAATTTCGTTAACGCAACGTCGTTTACTTGGGCTTGATTACTCTTTCAGCAAGAGTGGTACTATTTCTATAACCGCTTTATATCTTAGTTTTAGTTAGTTATATAACAAAAAAGAATCATAAAAATCAGTCTAAAAGTCTCCTCGCGTATGTAGAAAAAAAATCATGAAAATAATATTTTTCGGCATCTTTTGATTAACTTTTTTTTTTTTTAATTTAGCTTTTTCATTTTTCTATTGAACCCTCATGGGTACCTATTTAAAAAAATACTAATCCGTTAATATATAATTTTTGTTTTCATCTGGTACAGATAAAAGCTAAAGGAACGATTTTTCCCTTTAACCTGTCTAATAACATAAAAATAATAGAATAAAATCGACAAATATTATTTATTAAAGCATATTATCTAATTTCAATTATCAACAATATAATAAAAAACCAAAAAAAATGTAAATAATTTCTTTTAATTTAACAAAAACGTTAGGTAATAAAATTATAATATTAACCTATACACTTGACGTAGTGCTCACTGTCCACTCGAATATGAAAAGCTTCTTACAATCCGGTGACTTTATTTAATTCCCTTCACGGATCACAGCTCACTTGTCCAGATTCAAACTACCAAATCCGTTTGCTTTGCTGCCCAGGAAGGATTCCGTCTGAGCAAATAGACTCATTCAGATATGTTCTGTTAAGAACAAATAATAGTTAGAAGAAGTGCTATGGACATCTCGGACGTTGGTTTGGTAGTAAGTTTAAACATTGACGTCAGTAACGACTAGTTAAATTTATTTTTATATTATAGTCAAATTATACAAAATGTTTATATAGATTGTAGCCTATGTGTTATTATTATGTATATTACTGTAAAGTTTCATCTAAATCTTTCAGTACTTTTCGATTTACAGTGGAACATACATCGATTCTCACAAACATTTATAATATTTGTAGATGTGGATTAATATTGCATAGATGTCACGATACTTTCAAATCGTGGCCAAATGCAACCAGGTCTGTACATAGCATTTAGTACTATTTAGAAACAACCGAAATTTTTATAGAAATTTAATTTACCTAACTAAGTATACAAAAGTAGGTAGGTTTAACTGAGATGATTGTATAAGTTTAGATGAAGACTATCTAAGATATGACTTAGATCAATTACAATGAGAGCCATTCTTAACTTGGTAAGCACCATAGCTTACGATCATTAAAACAATATTAAAAAAATATAATCTTCATTAGATTCAATCCAAAAAAACTTATACAAATTAGGTACTATAAAAATGTACTTATTTAAAGTTCATAAGAAAATTAGAATCTTATTTTCTAGAAATTCATACAGAAATCACTTAATATTCTCCACTTCACTGAAGAATATAACATCGATGACTTATCGGGGCGCAAACACCGACTGAAGACAATCGTCGCTCGGTCACGTGATTCAATATTTATTTTATCAATATTCAACCGCTTTCCGACTGTTTGCTCACATCTTAAAGGATAACGGTGAACGGAAAATACTGGCGAGGTGTCTGACTGTCTACAAATCGGTTACGTTTCGTTACGTACATACTTCCTATGTACCTACGTGTGTGATTGTATAAACGTATATTATTAGTTTGTTAAAGGAATATGGTTAAAATATATAATTTTTGAAGTCAGGACTTGTAAAGAGGCCGTTGTGGCACAGAAGCAGGAGCGAGGGACTGTAAGCCCGACGATTGTAAGTTCGATTACTAATCGGTTACTTGAGGGAAGGTAATACTTAATATTTTCATTTCCTCGCTCGCATTGAGTTCCGCCACTCGATATGCAATGCCTCAAGAATTCAGTGGAAACTGGGGAACGGTAGTGTCGTAATGGGGAACGGAGTGTAACAGTGTGTATGAAACAGTGAGAAGCTAAAGAACTTTAGTCGTGGAACTTATTAACTTTGTGTTTATTCATATTGTCTTAACGCATCTTATAAATTATCACTTTCTTTCTTATAACTCCAAACCGTTCGTTTCAATTACAAGACTGGCAACGATTTTTATTTATATAAATATTTCAAATATATTATTAATTAATATTTAAAGATGGCCTCAGCCATTTTATTATATTTTTTTTTCAGCTTCAGTCTGTCCCGCTTATAGCAAGGTAGGCAGAGGTGTTGCTTAGTGGTGACACTCCGTTCCCTACTTTCGTCAATTTTTCAAAATACATTGCGTGTTGAATGTTGTTGTTTTTGTTACCAAAGTGAGAAAAACGAAAATATTAAATATTCAATTGAAAATAAATATTTTCAATGTTATTTTTTTTTTTAAGATTTACGCTGTGTCCCGCTTGTAGGAGGGTAGATAGAAGGAGTTTTTTTTACACGCACAACAAGCAAACACAAACCCACAATCGTCACGTTGACCGCCACAGGCTTACCCCACTGCGCTACGACGACATCGGTAGCATTATATTTCTATATATTCTAGATAAATAGAACCAGATTGTAATATGGTTGTTCTCCATTATTTTTTTAATCACAAATAAAATTAGATTACTAATATACATCTAAACTAAATTTATGATTGTATTCTACAGTTTCTACATTTTAAAAATAGTATTTTTAGTCAAAATTTTATTATATTTTACCAATGCGTTAACAAGGCGTTAAAAAGTTTTTTTTTATGGTATTTGAAGTGCATGCTAATCGCAAATCCAATTGATATTCTGAGGAGAATCTCGTCGATCTGCATTTTCAACTTTCTTCTTTAATCTTATAAATTTTATAATGTCACCTTCCACAGAGAAATGTAGGTTGCTATTTTTGTAAATTTACTAAATTTATACAGTCAGAAAATGATGATTTATTTTTGATAATAAATGGTAAACTTAGATTTTTTTAATACACTCTTTTAGCTTTACTTGTAATTTGGTCAAAAAAATTATAAACTATTAAATTTAAATTTACATAGGCATATACGAGTATAAGTTCGGATTTAACAATACTAATTTTTGAACCGGAACTATATTTGAATTAACGAGAGCTATGTTTTCGTAGGGTGAACCTGACATACCTTACCGTACCAGGGGGAAAAGATAGTAAGAAAATAATTATGAGTGTGCTTATATAATAATTATTTAATTGTTTTGAGATTGTTATAGCACTAGGTGCCCAAATATCAATAATTATATAAAATATAATTGGATCGAATATCCTAATAAATAAATAATTTGTCAATTTATAGATAAAATACAATTTCAATCTTAATAGATTATTTCAAATTAAAACATGGAAATATTTAATATATTGTGTTATAAAGAAGAATTTCATATAATTTTTTGTTAATATGAATAAAATAATAAAAAGTAGAGTCAATCAATATTTATAGACCTTAACCCAAATTCATTCATCCCTATGGATCCCTGTTTCCCCAAGAAACATCACGTCACAAGACCACGTCCGAACCATCATTGTCGGATAACTTGGTAAAAATACCAAAAATACGCCAAATTTATTTGTCAGAACCTAATTCTTGAGGCCTCACGTCGCTCTGCCAGTCAAATTTGCGAGCAGGGCTACCAAATCGTATATAGATATATTTTTTATAAAATTTTATAGGTAAAGTATATTTTGATAAAATTCATTACAATATACTTTAACATTTTTTTGTTTTATTACACATTAAGGACATGACAAATATTGGAGAGACGGAACGTTGGATGGTTTCCAAAAGGAGAAGATTTGAGTCCGTTCAAATCTTTATACGTTTCATAAGATTCTTATATTTTTTTTACGTTATAATTTGTCTAGACAATATTCTTTATTAAAAATATAAGTCGAGTAGAATTTGAACCACGTACAAGTGGTACATGTAGTGTTTGATATTATTGTATCAATACTTAAGTTAAAATGTTAAAATATGTTAAAATCTTAACACAAAAAGTCAACATTTGACCGATATTTATCTATATATGAACATTAAGAGTAAAACTTACTAAGTTTACGTAGTAGTAAAACAAATACAAAACAAGCTGTAGATACTACTTTATTGAGCAGGAGCTCTACAGTATATATATATATATAAGATACACGGACGTACAAACACTCTCGGAATAGAGTAAGAGAGATGTATCAACCCTGGCCACTTAGACAAACAGACGTTCTCCGTGCGACTGACAGCCGGCGACATATTTTATTCACGGCGCACCGCTCGTAACGCCGTCGATGCAGATAAATTGTTTTACCGCGGCGCTGCGAGAGAGGCCACGTCCCACGACTTTGGCGTTTGCATGATGAGTTCGTTTTTTATGCTCGAATAAAATTATGTTAGCCGCCACCATCCCACCACCGCGCCACCACCGACGTGTGAACACCGCCCGTGGATTCACAAGAAATTGTTTTCGGGAGCCTGCTTTGATATTTATGAAAGTTGGCATGTCGAGGCATCCGTTTGAGTGAAGGGTACGCGGTGGATTTTTAGAATCCCCTGGACGGGCTATTTGACTTATTACTTCCTTTTATGTGTGGAAGAATTTTGTGGTCAAAGATGAAATTTGAGAGTACGTTTATATCGTGTATTACACGAATACACGGTTGTATATTTTTTCGTGTAATCCATATATACATATATGTAGATAGAGACGTAATTCCGAGTAGAAATCGCATTCACATAAATGTCGACACTGTTGCTTCTCGCCCGCCGCGGGACCGTCGCCGCGCTATCAATATTAAATCCGGCGTCAGGTAAACATCTGTACTGGAAGGCAAACGAGGTTTGATCATGACTGATTCCATTAGGCAGCTCACGAGATCTAGTGTTTGTATAGTGAACGCGTTTAACTAATTTTACGTTTCCCCGAATACTTTACTAACGAGCAAACAGAAATTTAGTTAAAATTTAACGCAGTCAGAATTTAAAGTCGTAAGTATTCACCGAAAAGGAATTCAGTGTTGACCTCAGCCCGCACGGTTTCATAGAGGATTATTATGTTTATGCTGAAAATAATGCGCGCTTGCGGCGTTCGAGGCAAATATTTGAAGACACAGTCAAAGGGTGGGTTTTTGCGAAGGGCCTTTGAGCCGGCCGCGGTCTGTGGTCAGATAAACCGATTAGCCGCTCTACTTCGAGACTTGCTAAATAAATTCAAGCTAGTTGAGGTGTGGTGTGACAGGAAAATATTAACGACTGTGGATGTTTATTAAACGGCAAAGGGAAGCTAGTGTTAAGACACTCTGCTCTTAATTTTCCGACGAATTCTGGAGGCATTGCGTGTTGAGTGGCAGAATTCAGCGTCACGCTGTTCCTCGATATCAGAGCGAAGAAATGAAAATATTAAATATTTCATATCCTCAAATGGGAATCGACTCCACTGCTTGTCGCGTTCACAGACATACTTTGTGCCTTGTCGTAGTAGCCCCTACAACACGATGAGGATCGACGACGACGACGACGACGAGGATCTTATAATTATATTTTAGAATTTATATGAAATTACAGTAATCATCATCATTAAACAAAATAAGGAGAAGGAGTGTCTTAAGACTAGGTTCCTTCTTCTTGCTCTGCTGCTTCTAGTTCATTTAACTATAAGTATATGAATGACTAGTAATATCGTAAAACCATAGTTTTAAAAATTTTGATAGTAGTGTAAGTGCTTTTTACCTTAATGTAAAATCTCTTAAAATTTACTTCTTCCTTTATATGACGGATGTCTACAGTGAAACAATGACATAGATGCTAGAATTTATACGCTAGAAATGCATTTTGATATTGTTTAGATTTATAATATTAGAAATAAGTACAGTAAATGAAACACATGATCTACTATAATAATAACAATACTATTATAACGATAATTTACATATTTTAGTTTTTTTTATAAAATAAAATAAATCCCTTTAAAAGGGCAATGGAAGTGGACCTGGTGATACGTCATTTGTTGCCTGTTGGGTGGCGAAACACAACGCTATTCGCTGTCATACAAAACCAAAATCAAACAAAAATATTTTTAATCTCCTCTTCTCTTTTTTCTCAAACTCATCAGCGTAATACCAGACACATTTTCATTTTTTTTTATAAATAAATAATAATTTCCTTATGTTTGGTCATTTCCAAGGAATTGATTCTATGATCTGTTGACTTATTCAAGAACCCTCGCAAAGGCTTCGCGGCACTCCACCTCTCCACCTGCGGTAAGGTGTAACTTAACGAACCCTCTCTGAATCTTTAATATAGTTTCGTTTAATGTCGGCTAGCTAGCTAGTTGCGAACTATACGAATGGCCCACGTTTATTTTGAAAGGCATCTGTTTTAAAGTTAATTTGAAAACTCATATGTTTGAACCCGACCCTTCCTTTAAAGTTTATTTGTATACATTATTAAATGTTAAAGCATATTGCTCTGTTATTTAAATACAACAGATTTTTATTCAAAATAATTAAAATAAACACTTTATTCCTTAATAAAAAATCAAATAAGAAATTTAACGTTGAAATTTCGTGTTGATAATATAAAGCACTTTATATCGTTGTGTTCATAGAAAATCAGAAGAGCCGAATTAATTCCATTACTAATATAAACAACCACCTCCGGGACAGGTACCCCGTTCTCAAACGAAACACTCGGTTCCCTGCTTGGCAAATTAGATTTCGCATAAAGCCTATTTTAATTTGCGATGTCGCTAAACATTGCGAGCTCTTTAATGTTTAAGCGGCGCACAAACTTCTGCTGTTGACTCAGTGCGGGCCGCGGCGACGGCCGGTTGACGTTCGCGTTCAAAGCAAATATGCTCTTGGTGGCGCGACCCCGGCCGGGTGCGATAATAAGCTTACCGGCGGAGGGCGCCGCCCTGCGTCTCCGCCCAGCCATTGTCGTATTATTAAATTCTTCTATTGTTGCTTTTATACAATGAAATTTTCAGTTATTTACATGAGGTCCGAACGCCGTACCCAAATACTCGTTTTTGGCAAGAATGTTCCACAAAACTCAAGTTTGACTTTAATTTTCTTTAGCCAAAGTCACGTACTTTCATAGCATGCATTACTAATTCTCAACATTTATTTTAACTTCATATGAGAGGTTGTACGCAGGTGTTCTAAGCTGCGTGCCGCTTACTTACACTGTGTAAATTGCTCGAGTGAAGGCAATTATAAAATAAACTGCATTTTGAGTGTGGAAATCTGAGCGCTCACCCTTTATGAATTTAGACTTCTAAGCCGGGGTGGGCTTCATTTCGAGAACACACCCCGTATAACAATAAAACTCATTAAATCGCTCGTGCGGTCGTGTTTTATAAATGTTTCACGTATTAATAAAATTAACAAAGCGGCGGTGGTGGTATTCGAGAGGGCTATTCTCCCACAAAGCGTCGGAGCGAAGTACAATGGAATCTAAAATAAATACGAGGTCTTTAGCAAACAGAGCGTACAAAGCGTCCACCTGGCCGGAGTGCACTGAGGCCGAGGCGCTGGTCTCCGGACTATTGAAAATTAAGTGCCTACGACGGACTTCAATTAATGCCCGCGAGGCGTCCGCCGGAAGCGCCCGCACTCGCCCGCACACGCCCGTCTCTACACGTCCAGTTCTAAGGCTTCTTTTAATTACATTCACTATTTGCGATTACCATGACCGATGCTGATTTATAACTAACATGAACAGTCAAATCATAACATACTCGTATGTTATATATAGGGGAGAGGGGGGCACATTCGAACGATTTTCAAACTTTGTGTCATATCTAAAAATTCTACAGTTTTTAACTTCTTTACTATTTCACAATGCTTAGTCCTACTATTGTGCCACACAATCGTAGCATCATATGTAGAAAAATATATAAGTTAAAGGTGCAATATCAACTTTAGTAGCAGTAGTCAAATGTTCAAAGCTGCCCCCCTTCCGGGGTAGCTTTGAACATATATGGGGCAGTTTTGAACTATCATCGAATTCAATGAAATTAAAAGGCTTATCAAACTTTTAAGTAACTTTATTAATAAAACTAAAATATATAAACTTAACATTAGAAACGATGGAGATCAAATATCAGTACCATGTTAACTTAAAACAATAATATACCTAGTTTAATATTGCGATTGTACTAGTACTAGTGTTAAATAACTTTAATATTATTAATAGACTTTAAAAAACGAACAAACAAAAAAGTAGCTTTGGCTTCCTAGAAGTAATTATGGGATCAATCATAAAATAAATGTAATATTATGAAAATAAAACAAAATATTTTTTAAATAAACAGCTTACTACCCTAATTTGAACTTAGAAAAATTAAATTTAAAGGAAAATATGGATGTAGTACGTGACGTAACCAGCAACTGAAATTGGGGGAAGTAGTCTACGTAAGAAATAAAAATTAGCTTCACGTTTTATCCCGCACACAGCACGGTAGGCAGAGGGAACCTAGTGCTAAGACACTCCGTTCCCCACTTTCTGCCGAATTCTGGACGCATTGCGTGTTGAGTGGCAGAACTCAATGCCGCGCATAGCCTCGACACCAGAACGAAGAAATGGAAATATAAATTTAAGTAAATATTTCATCTTCTTGAGTGGGGATCGAACCCACAACCAGTCAGTTTTACAATCACACTTCGTGCCGCTGCGCCACTTCATTTTTTTACATATAATAATATTCAAAACTGCCCCCTTTATTTTGTTCAAAGCTGCCTCAGTGGTATTTGAAAATTTCTTAACGTTTTTTTTTCAAGTAAAAGTTTAAAAATTGTAGTAATCTCTAGTTTATTGCATGATATATGAAACATTCTAACTAAAAGAGGAAAAAATAAAACCATATACCTTGAATTGGATCCCTGCGATCCTTACGCGTTTATTTAAAAATGCATAAAATTTTACTCAAAATCAAACACTCCTCGTAACTCAACCACGGGCTCTCATATATAAGCGGTGACAAGTGACACGTGTGTAGGGTAGTGCCGCCACTATTCAAAAAAAATATACCAAAATTTCTTTTTAAAATAGCTCTGTTAACACATATTTTCAAAAGTGCCCCTGTTCTAAGCTACCCCCCTCTCCCCTACATTAAAATATATATTTGAGGCCAGTTGCGGCGCACAAGTAGGACAAGTGTTAGACTGTAAACGCGCTACAGCTAGGGGGTTCGATTCCCACTCGGGGAAATGAAATATTTAATATTTTCATTTCTTCGCTCTGGTGTCGAAGCAAAAGCGCGACGTTGAGTTTCGCCACTCAACACGAAATGGTTCCAGAATCCGGCGGGAAGTGGGAAGTGAAGTGTCTTAACACTGGACTGCTGCCTACCCTGCTACATGCGAGATGCAGAGTGAAGCTTACAGTATAAATTAACGAGCCTTTGAATAAAAAAAATCTTCTCATCTGTTAGAATACGCAACTACAATGTATCTCAAATCATTATTTTATTCACCCCACCTAATCCGTACGTTCTACTATAAAGATACGTTTTTGCAACTACAAAAAGCTATGTTGGTTTTATATTGGCAGATCTGTATCAGGTCCGAGTCAGGCGGCGAGTGTCGACAAACCACTGCTTATCGCAAATTACACCGTTTTACGACACCCTCTCGAAAAAAATGCGAAAGGTAAAGCTTTTCACGCTACAATTTCAGCGTCCCTGGTAGATAAGTTTTTCGAATTAAGAATAATCTTTTTACATTTTTATTTATTATTTTGGACTTAATATTTAAGTATAAATATTTCACAAACTTAGATAATACATGAATTAATATTATGAAATAAAATATATACAATATCCTGCTGACTATTTATCAACTGAGAGGTTCATAAAATATAATTATTAGTTATCTCGAGGTTTCTATTTTTCTAAAAAGTATTAGTCATATATTCGTTATTATAAGTGCCGACGGTATAAAATTTATTCAGATAACATATTCAGAGAAATGTGTATTTACTTTATAATTAAATGAAAAAAATATTGAGGCTTTCGTGACGCAGGCACACACACACAGCGTGTGACTTTGCCAATGCCCTGTTGAAGGTTCAATTTCTACTCGGAAAAATGAAATATTTCATAATTTCCTCACTCTGGTAACAAGGCAAACCGCGGCACTGGGTTAGGTTCCCAGGTTCCCTCTACCTACCCTGCCTCGTGCATGGTATAGCATAAAGCCAAAAAAATATTGTAAGTTTTTGTTACAAACATTAATCTAAATGTTCATCGAACCATATTATAGTCTCGTATCTCCCTGCACCGAATAAAAAATTACCTCTCTTAGTAGGGGCCGGAGTTAAGCAATCGTCAGTTAAGCCCTGGCGGTGGATTTTATTGCCATTCGTATTGTCGGCCAGAGATTTACTTTGACGTGTTGGAAATTCGTTTGTCTCTTCATCGATATTTTTCTCTTTTTCAGCTTCCACCATTCTACTTTGCCGCGAAAGGATTAGTGTGGTGAAATGACATTTTTTGGAATAAATTAAAATGTCGAGACTCTTTCGTTTAGACCTGTTTAAAACTATATTAATATAATAATATTTACTACACATTAATCCGAAATATTGAAAATCAATTAATATATTATAATGTTGGTATATTGATGTCAGATTTATTTTAATAACGATATAAAAATATTTTAATTATAAAAAGTTTACAAAAGAAATAAATATTCATTATGAGTTTTAACAGACTACTGTAAGAAAAGGAGGCTATCAATTCGACTGTATTTTTTTATTCTTCGTTCTTTTGACTGAGTGTACCGATTTTGATGATTTTTTTTTATTTGAAAGCTAGTGCTTCCCGCGTTGTCTCATTTTTTTTTATGTATATCTGACAATGGTATCTATGAGAAAATCACATAAATCACACAAATGGATGAATAACTCAATATCACTTTTTTAATTATTTTTGCTTAACAAAATCAAAGTAAGATTTACTTTATGTAAAATTATTTTTTACTTTTTAGTTACTTGTATAAAGTCGTTTTTTTGTTAAAAATTAATTAATTCTCTTCAAGCACTATCTATAAAATTTCTATGTAAAAATCGTTCTTAACAAATATTTTTTATATATTATGAACATTTTAAAAAATGAATTCTTATTATATAGATAGTTTTTTATATTTTTTTTTTTTTAAATTATCTTATAATATAGCATAAATACGTTAACATAGTTTAAAAAAATGTATTCACATATTTTTATTTTTATTTTGGTACAAACTTAAAATAGCACTGCTTTGTTAGAACATTAACATGCAAAGAATGCACGTATGTATGTATGTATGTATGTGCATGTATCGGTTGGTATACACCGGTTAGCACATTAACGGTGTTTCCTTTGTCTGCACTCGAATTACGGGAAAGGCGAAAATTTAAATACCCGCCGGGACTGTTTTACATGTAAGAGATGCACTTTGCATGTAATGCGACGATTAAATGAGGCGACACGACGCTCTGATCACAGAAATTTTAGAATAAATATGATATAATTTTTTTCTGCTTTTTCTAGGCGATTTTCTGTATCCCGCGGTTATCCAGCTTTACCGGGATAGGCAGAGGGAGTGAAGTGTTAAGATGGTCTGCTGCGTACTTTCCGCCGAACTCTGGAATTATTGCAAGTTGAGTGACGGAAATCAACGCCGAGCTTTAGCATCAAATATTTAATAAAATCAGCTTCACGCTGTGTCCCGCACCCAGCAGGATAGGCAGATGGAACCTAGTGTTAAGACACTACGTTCCCCACTTTCTGCCGAATTCTGGAGGCATTGCGTGTTGAGTGGCAGAACTCAACGCCGCTCTTAGCCTCCATACCAGAGCGAAGCAATGGAAATATAAATATAAGTAAATATTTCATCTCCTCGAGTGGGGATCGAACCCACAACCAGTCGGTTTTACAGTCACACTTCGTGCCGCTGCGCTATGACTGGCGTCAAGGCCTCTGACACAAACATATTTTAAATATGAGTTATTTTACGAAAAAATGGGAATATATCAGGATGCATTTCAATTTCATTCGTGATGTGCAAAGATTGGTTTGTTTATATTACCAAATATATTTTTTTTAATTTAAATTGTGAATTAAATTCAAAGCTTTATTTTATAGACGCTTTAAAGATTTTTTGTAATTTTGACGTAGGTAAAATTTGTTGTGAGATTGGGAATATATGGCACCTATAATTTTGTACCTATATAATTATAACTATATAGATACTTAAATATATAGGTTTTTAATTTTCTCGTTTAAAAACAGTAACGCTGACGCCTATATCTATATAATCAACATTAAAAATTAAATCAGCTTCACGCTGTATCCCGTACACAACGGGGTAGGCAGAGGGAACCTAGTGTTAAGGCACACTATTCCCTACTTTTAATGTATGTTAATATTTCATTTCCCCGAGTAGGGATTGAGCCCACAAACAGTCGAATTTACAGTCACACCTTGTGCCCCTGCACCACGACAGGCCTTAATCTGCATATACTAAAATACTTTGAAATTTGCAAATTTAAATTAAATTTTGAGAAATACCAAAAGCTTTTAATCACAAGCATTACTTTTAAGTATTCATATTTAATTTTCATATAGCAAAATTAATAAAGCAAATTCTACACACCACAAACGGTTAATAATGTCGTATCCATTTTAAGGTAATACTGTGCTTCGTAGTGCAAGACGGTAACTCTATTAAAACACCTCATTTGCTGAGGCCGCATCACATTACCAGTCAATTAGTCTAACTGATGAGTATCATGCTATAATGTATATTAACACTTTTGTGTAATTAATTACGTAATAAAAGTAAGCATTAAAAAAAACTATTATAAAAGGAATCCACTCTTCCTTTGTATTTAGGCAATTGCTTCTTATTATTTTATTTTTGTTAATTTCGTTAATAGTCAATTCCATATATATTAACTTCCATTTATATTTTATTTAACCGCCCATCCTGCATATTCACAAATTACAATAAATGGAAATCTAGTTATTAATTTTTCTTTATGCTTGTATGTAAATGTTCTAGAACGTTATTCATAAACCATAATACTATAAGATTTTTGATTGTTCATTTTCTATTATAACAAGCTAATGATATTTTTTATAGAAATCTTGATTCCTAAGCGAGATCACACTATTACCAAGTTCTTGGAGTGTCGTAGATAAGTAAGACGTTAAGCCTGTCGTCACGATTTTTCCAAGGGGCGTAAACGAGCTCTGACCAATGACCGTCTTGGAGGGAGGGCTGATACGATGATAATATTTTGCAAAATCAGCTCAATAGGATTATCTGTATAAATTACACGTACGAACTGACTGAGATAACATAGTTTTAACCAAATTTTATACACATTTTTGTAATTTTTTTTATACGCTTTATAACTTTTCTATCTCGAACTATATCTCAAATAATTACAACAATATATCGCCCAAAATCATTTTTCGACAAATTTTACGAGACAAACCACGTTTTAATAGTACTATAAATTGATATAAAATTATTTTATTGCACCCACCCGCCTAAGTGGCCGAAACGAGCACCATTAAGAAATGAGGGAACTTGACGAACAAACGCAGGACATAAAACACAAAGTTTTACCTCAATAAGAAATGTTTAAGTGTCGTTATTTCAAACACCTTTATGTCTCGATGGGATAATTCATTTTCAACTTGGCTCATTAATTAATTGGGCATCCACCGCGGAGGGCCGCGGAGGGCCGCGGAGGGCCGCGTGCTTTTTACGACGACAATAAACCGACTCGAATAACTGTCGCGGCGGGTGGCGTCTTTATTTGTATAGGCCACCGTGACACCGTCGTTACGTATCTAAATATACATATTAAGTACTATTAAAACGTTAGTGCTTTTTGTAGCTTTTAAACGATTCGTAACTCACGTGTACAAGGTTTCATATTTAAAACAATTTATGATATTCACGTATTTAAGGCCGTCGTGGCCCAGGGGCCACATAATGGCGTGACTGAAACGTGACGTTGGTGAGCTCGATCCCCACTCGAGAGAATTATTATATTATTATTTCTTAATATTTTCATTTCTTCGCTCTGGCACCAAAGCAGCCTGGCGTTGAGTGCCGCCATTCAACTGCAATGCATCGAAAAATTAGGCGGAAAGTGGGAAACGTAGTGGCTCATCACTGTGTTCCCTCTGCCTACAATGCTGTGTGCGAGATACAGCGTGATATGAATATGCTTTGATTCAATATTCTTATTATTTGGATGAGGTCTTTTTATTATTTTTTTCTATTTATTAACTTTTTATATGAGCTAACTGCTTATAAATAGGAGTATTTTTTTTTTAATAATTTAATGAAATAAATATTCAATATTATGTAAAGTCATATCTTTAATTTGGGCACATTGAACAAGGCCCAAGTTATGATACCGAACAAGAGGCTCTCTTTTATTTTATTCGACATAATTAAACAATTCTTAGACCGATCGACTTTACGAGCCTGCCTGTTTCAAGCGGCTTTTCAACGTCGCAATTGCTTTTACGACGTTTTGCTCTAGAAATTTACAATTTTATTGCGCTGAAATTATGTTAGGCATCGATCTGTGGGTTTGAATTACATAAAACAGTATTTTTTTTTTCCATTTAAATATTATTTATTAATTCAACGAATGATGATTGATGAATAAACCATTAAACTACTTCGTAAGTCGCTTCTTAATATACAATAGGTATATATACATACTTTTTTTTCAGCTTCACGCTGTGTCCCGCATATAGCACAGCAAGAAGAGAGAATCTAGTGTTAAGACGCTCTGAAACCCCAGCTTCCGGCGAATTTTCGAGGCATTGCGTGAAGAATGGCGGAACTCAATGCCGCGTTCTTTCCTCGATAGCAAAGCGAAAAAATTAAAATATTAATAAGTAACATTCCCTTGAATGAAAATCGAATCTACAACCTTCGCGTGTATAGTCACTCACTTGTACACCACGACGACCACATACATACTTGTAAGTGCATAAAACGTATTTCTCTAAATTCCTCAAGTCGGCACGCAGAGATGCATCTCGGAGACACATGTATGGAACATAATGGGTGACTTTTAATAGTCGATGTAAATCAGCGGCACGCGCGGAGTTGGCGACTGTGCTGCACCACCTGGCACCTGTATTTACGTTATTCACGTCGCCTCCGCAATTTTATAACTTTCAAAGTTAAATGCGAATAAATTGTCGTACGCTCACAGAATATTATCCTTTAGAGACAGTGTGTCAATCGAAAGGGAGGCATGACAAAGTTTTTTTTTAAGTTATTCATCTAATTTTTATATTATAAATTTAGAAATGATTTCCGTTTGTGTTTAAAATTAAATTTAACACTACAATTAAGAAGCAAATTAAATTTAATATCAATATTTGTTATTTTCTTATTGTTTTATGTTAGGCTTTTAATTTTCATTTTATTTATATAAATTTAATTAAAAAGTACCTAATAAAATTAATGTATTGAGGTCGTCGTGACGCAAAGACCCAAGAGTGTCACTATAAAGCGACGGTTGTGGGTTCAATCCCCACACGAGGGAATAAATTATTGTCCAATTATATTTTCATTTCTTTGTACCAAGCCAATAAGCCCGGCGTTAAGTTCGCAACTCAACATAGAATGCGTCGTAAAAATTGTCGGAAAGAGGGCAACGTAGTGTCTTAACACTAGGTTCCCTCTGGCTACCTTGCTGTATATTTATAAATAATCTTATTATATTGAGGGAAAACAGAAAAAAAAACTATTTTATTATTCGACTTTTAATATTAATTTTAATGCCTGATCTCGTATTGAGATACGTTTTACATAGTCACACATATAGCTAGTTACTCACGTTGTAAAAATAATAACAATGATACATGGCTCATTTCGTGTAACAATGACGAATTAGCAGTTAGAACTTAACACCACGCTTTGTCTTATTAGCGGAACGAGAAAAATGAAAATATTAAACATTTAATTGCCGCGAGCGGGAATCGAATCTCACAACAAATACATTACGTCATTGTCACACTATATTAGCGATATGTGAATATCACCTAACAGTTTAATTCTTCTACAAATTAATTTTACATATTACAAAATAAGATCTCTATCACAAATAGTTTTAGGCACTGTTACCTACTATTACATTTATTTTAATGTTTTTTCAAAGTACAGTAAAATTTACAATTTCATATTAAGTTCGTTTAAATGTAAAAAGAAATACTCAAAACTAACAGAAATTTATTACACCTTACACTTTATTCTTAAAGCTCACGTACAGTGGAGAAAAGATATAATCGTAATATAGCACGTCAATCATCAATTTTTAAGAGACTTACACACATACATTTTTTATATAAATATTCTACAATTTGAACCCACAACCATTACAGACCTCAACGTACATGATATGTACATTCATATAAATAATTGTTGTAGATACATTTTAAACTAGGTATCTTCGTAAACATGTCGTAAAAAATACTGATTCAACAAACTACTATTAAATAATATGAACGATAAATATAATTATTAACAATTATTTTGGCCAATAACAACATTATTTCTAGTAATTATCCTCTTCATGAGGAAGACAAATATATGCAAGAATTTCTAAAATTCCTGTAAATTGTATTATAACTTGTCTAAAAAGAAAAAGCTAAATCGAAAAAAGATCGGAATATCTATTATATTTGATCCACTATTTCAATTTTACAAACCGACGTATAACTAATTATATTTTTTAAAATTTAGAAAAAAAAAATATTTATAGTAACTACACTAGTTAGTATCTATAAGTTTAGTAGGACAAAAGAGCAATAAAAACAGTTGCGATTTCACTTTCGATACTTTACCTAGAAACCATCGAAACATTTTTTTATAATAAATATGTATTCCTTCTTTCCTATATTTTTTTAAAGTAATACATATGCTATATAGAATATGATTGATTTTAACTACAAGAAAATTTTGTACCTTAGTAACTTTTGATTTATAAAAACTTTATATTTCATATAGGCATAGCCTTATATATGACCATAAATTGACAATGTTTCAAAGTAAAACTAACGCATCTTCTTATCCCTCGACGACAACGCCGCATGAGAGAAAAAAATTACATTATTCATATAAATATAAAAATATTCGAAAAATATTTGAACTCACAACCCCTGTGTTCATGTAGGAACGTTCAAAGTGTGCCACAATGGCGTCGTTATTATATAAAAAACCTATAGGATTTAAATATTGTGTTATCACATAATAGACATATATTTTCTTATTTTTCTATATTATTCTTATATATGGCCTTCATTAGATACTATAAAAGAACAATCTTTTTACATATCAAGGTTTCTACTTGAAAAGTTAATCTGATTAAATAAAGGAGAATAGCTTTGTTTTAAATAAGTATAAATTGAAAATTATATGAAAATTTAACTATGCCACTTCTAAAAGCTTATTTTTATCAATATCTTTACACAGTTAAGTAGAGCTTTGACAAATAGATGTTAAAAAATATTTTGATTAATTTACATACAGACTTAAATATCTTACCAACCTTTTAATCGTAACTAATAAAAGCTTTTATTTTTTTAAATCCAGACGAAAAAGAGACCACTCTTTTGTTCTAGTAGCTCCCAAGCGGAGAAATCGATTTTGATTTAGTTTTTTTTTGTTTAAACAGTGACTTAATCGAGAGTGTTTTTAGCCATAATTCTAGAAAATATGTTCAGCTCTTTAAAGATTGTCAAGCCTTTTTATCAATTATTTTATTAAATTAAACTCGAAAATTTAAATACATTATATCGGTGTGTTGTATGTATTTATTTATATTATTTTGCACTTATTTCTGCTTAACTATCTAATAAAAGTTGTAAGTACGTTTGTAGAACATATAAATATTAAATAGCAAAAAACATAGCTACAAAAATATATATTTAATCTATATTAACCTGTTAACTGGGTATGACGAAATATTTCGTCATACATAAGAGGGCATGAAATTTTAATTAATTTAATAAAAATTAATTAATTTAAATTTAATTAATTATTATTATTATTTAATTTATTTTTTTATTAATTTTAATTTTTATTAATTTTTTTTTTTTTTTTATTTGTTTACGAAGAAAAAGTCCCCATTCTGAAACGAGTTGAGCAATAGCTAATTCCCCGGTTAACAGGTTAAGTACCTAAATATTCGAAAAATCCTTATTTCTATTACTATATGTCATATCATCTGCTTGTTTCTCCATTTAATTCCACCTGAAAAAAAAAATATTTACAAATAAGAATGGGTATTGATGTGGTACTCACAACATTACGAATTCTACATACATCATTAGAGCTTCTCTTGAATAATTAACGGGATAAGCAGATATTGAGTATTTGGTGGCGGAACTCAACGCCGGTCTTCATCTTACCAGACCAGTGAATTGAAATTGATTTAAATATAATAATTAATTATGCGAGTGAGAATCGAATTCACAACCAACATGCCACGTTATTAATTATTTAAACACAATAGTTGTTTATTTTTTAAATAATAAAAAACAAAAAGCAAACCTGCGAAAGTTATTACAAAATAAAAATTGGTACATATATTAAGCAAAGAGAAACTAGTCAAAAGACTGTCTGCAGCCCCATAAAGGCGATGAAAGCATCATTTGTAATAACTATATTGATAATAACTTAAATAACTTAATATAAAAACATACACAACCACACAATTCAGAAAACACATTCGTCAGCAGCAGTAATGCAATTTAATCTAACTATTTTCTAACCGACACTATAACTGAGGTCACAAATAAAAATACCAACTACATCTATACTAATATTATAAAGAGGTAAGATTTGTATTTTTGTATGTACGTATGTATGTATGTATGTATGTTGGTATTGTTTTCACACGACAACTACCAGACCAATTTCAAAAATTCTTTCGCCATTAGAAAGCTGCATCTTCACCGTCCCACATAGGCTATATTACATTTTCAAAAAAAATAGGGATCCCTAAGAAAAATGCAATAATGTAACCCAAGGTGTGAAGAAATTGATCTAAAAAATTTTATAATCGCGTGCGCTGCGAAAACTATTGATGATAGAACAAAATAATGTTCTACAGTATTATAGAACCATATGTCCAACTACTATAGTTATGACAATATAACTAAATTTTTATATTTTATAAGTTGATGAAAGTGCCGGCAATAATCAAACCATTTTATTCATACCTCTGCATTAATCCTTATTATATTAAATGATATTTTATTAAAGATAATTTCAATATGTGTATTAATTTAATATGTGTACTTTTTACATTAACAAAATCGGACAATCCATTATATACAGGTGGAAGTGTCAGCACCACATTAAATGAAACCACAGTTTTAACTACTCTATAAAAGCCTAATATAATTCAGAAAAAAATAAATTCCCAAAAATGAAAAAGTTTTTTTTCAAACAAAATAATTAATAAAATTGTCATTTTAAAACAAAACGCCATTTGTAAGGATGACGCACGCACACACTCCCAACTCTCCCAACTCTCCCAACTCTCCATATTATTTTGTATATTTTTAATGTACTAATATTTTGTACATTTTTATTTTTTATATTTATTTATTTTTTTAATATTTTAAATTTTTTAATTTAATTATATTTTTTTTAGGTTTAGGTAATTATCTATAATGTAGAGTCATAACCTGACCATTGACTCTTACGTGAGTGAAATGTTAATCATACATGTATGTATATGTGTTTATTGACATGTTGCCACTATAAATAAATATTGTGTTAGTAATATTAAATTAAACTACTTTAATAAAAGTACTATCAGTTACTATTATAAAAAATAGTTTCACATTATATACCCCGAGTGGAGATCGAATCCACAACCGTCTCATTACAGCCAGTCTCGATATATTTTGTTAATCAATAATATACATTTTTATTCAATATATTATTCAATAATAGGTACACAAAGTCAAAGTTAAAAATGAAATAAAAGGTAGTTCAAGAAAGTAGTGTAAATAAACTAAACAGAAGTTTAATTGAGATCTTTATCCCACTTAATTTAGGTAACAGGAGTGGGATAGTCTCGTACCTATACACAGTACACACATACAACGTCTGATGTTTTAGACAAAGACGCGTGGTGGGCATTAAACGGGCAGAACACCCGACCATGTCGTAGCCTTTGGTTCTACTCACATGTGAACACATGACATATGTACAAAAAGCAATTTTAACATAAATACTTTTAGCAAGGTAGTTTCAAATAGGTGTTAACCACATTCATAACTACGATAATAACTGATTAACTAAATAATCAATTACCCGAATAGTCGAGGTTATGTGGCAGAGTACGAGTACGAGTAGTACTCTGAACCACACCAGAGCCAAGACTTCACGTAGATAATTATAAATAGGTCTTAACCACATTTATAATTAAAATAACAATTAATTAATCAAATAATTAATTGTCCAAATAGTCGAGGTTAGTGGTGCAGCACGAGTAGTGCTCCGACCCACACCAGAGCCAAGACTGAATGTACAAGGCCCGTGCAGCCTTTTATATCATCGTTCACAAATAACTTGCAGGGTAGAATAATAAGAATTGGTGACGCAATCGCGTCATAGTGGCGCGACTCCTGTACTCAAAGCATAAATTGCGCAGAAAGTGAAAATCTTAAGTTTAAAATTATTGTTTGTGTGATGACAGAAAAAACTCGACAAAGATTTCAATATTTAATATAAGTTGAGACTTTCTCAAGCAGCCACGTAGTTCTCGCAATTTGTGTATGATAGATTTGTTATTGTATTAGTACTAATATGTAATCTATATTTTAACCCGGAATTTATGTGGGAAAAATTACGTTTGCAGTGTGCGCGCAATTACAGTTTACCTAGACAAATATGAAATAA